>JANRGW010032695.1:29834-45381 GCA_024733675.1 Psilopsiagon aymara | reverse complement strand
AGCTTCTTGGACTTGACCTGTGGTAATCAGCTCTGTGTGTGCCTGCTGGAGCAGGGTGTTGGATCAGGTGGACCCCAAAGGTCCCTGCCAGCCTCAGCCATTCTGTGATCCTCTATGGTCTGTGTTCTGAAAGAAACTTGATTGCACAGCATGACAGGCAGGCATTCTGTAAAGAAGGTGAAACTGCACACTCTTCATGTCTGTGTTCATACATAGGCCCTGGAAGATGCTTTCTTAGCCATAGATGCCAAGCTTACCACTGAGGAGGTGATTAAGGAGCTCTCTCAAATGGCTGGGCGACCCCAAGATGATGAAGATGAGAAGGAGAAGGTTGCTGATGAAGATGACGGTAAGTCAGATGCCACTGAATACACAAGACTGCAGATCCAGGACAGGGACTGAGAGCAGGTGGGCATGACCTTCTTCAGCAGAAGGTTTTCTTCCCAGATTTCAGTTGGCGTTGAATTCCACCCCCTCTGCACCATTTATTGCTTTGGGCTGGTGTTAGGGGAATTCTGATTCATTTGGCAGCTTAATTCTGTAAATAATCCTATAAAAACTGTCACAGTTTTCCATAGGACTTCCTCCATTTGGTGCAGAGTTCTAGGATATGTCAGAAACCTGAGCTGGGAAGTGGGCTAAGTTGTGAGAGTGAGACTATGATGTCTGGTGCTGAGACCTCCCAAGCTGGTGGCAGATACCAGCTGCAGGTAGGATTCAAGTAGATTCTGGTCTCTTCAGCAATACTTTTTGTGCAGATGTTCTTCTCCACCAGCCAGTAGTTTTCAGACCATGAAGCCAGCTGGAAGGTAAATCACAGGGTGGAATCCTGTGCTGCTCTCAGCTGAATATCTGGCGACTAGCCTTGAAGCAGACGTGAAGTGATACCATTGCCTTGAACATTGCGTGGGGTCTGGAAGTGCTGAATTTGTGGCCCTCGTTATCCAGCTGACAGGGGCAAAGTAGGATTTTGGTTGGTTGGGTGTTTGGTTTTTTTTCTTTTCCTGTATTTTCGGGAGTGTTTTGGATGTAGATGTTTCTTTTCCTTTTGGGATTAAATAGCAAAGAAAATAACAACCAAGTGGATGTCAATAGGAAGTGGTGATCACTGGCTCATAGTTTAGGGAAAGTCATCCAAGTATCCCACTTGGGAGATGGTGCATTTGCTGCCTAAAAGCTATTCCATCATCTCTTTCTTAGCTGGTTGGGATCTCTGGGATGCTTCAGTCCTATGGAGCAACTGCTATAACAAAATCTTCTCATTCCCACTTGCAGTATTAATGAACGAATCTCTACGTGAAAGTGGTCTTTCTGCTTCCTCCACAGCTTCAGATGAGCCTGCTCTCATGGGGCTCTTCACCCTCTAACCTTACATCTGATTTAAACACTCTGTGCTGGCCACAAGTCAGCCAGGTAGCATCAGAAGCCAGAGGTGCTGGGGGAGCTTGCAGGCTGCTTGCATCAGCTGTGTTTAGAAGCCATTCCCCTGCCATTTGCCTATTGGTCACCTGCAGTGCCTGGAAGCTGTGGAATGGTGTTGGCCTGGCTGCTAGTGAGCACTGTTCCTGCTAGTGAGCAGCCTGTTGAGCATTGCTGAAACTTATCCGCAATAGCAATGTCCAGCCAGGGCAGCTCACTGCTGAACTCTGTGTGTGCTGCATGGTGCTGTTGTGGTGATGTATTCTGTTTTCTGACCTTCTTTGTCCTCATCCTCCCTCCCCCTTTGCATTTTTAGTGGATAATGAAGAAGCTGCTCTTCTGCATGAAGAAGCCACAATGACCATTGAGGAGCTTCTCACACGTTATGGACAAAACTGCACCAAGAACCTCAAAAACAAGTCTTTAGCTCCAGCTGGGGAGAACGCTGCAGAGGGGACAGGCAAGCAGCATGATGGGGAGTCAAATATGAATGGAGAGGCTGACCCAGGGGAGCTTACCGACCACAAGGAGAGGAAGAATGGGAAGCCAGATGAAGAAATCACGGGTATTTCCTCCACCTCAGACAAAGCCAGCGCTGGAGGCAACAGCCCTGCTCTGCAGAAGCCTGAAGCAGGCAAAGGTGACGAGGCCGTCACCTCTTCTACTGGGGAGGCCGGGCCCTCCTGCTCCTCTACGGGAAAGCCCCAGCGCACAACCAAATCCAAATTTTTTGAGGACAGTGAGGATGAGTCAGATGAGGTTGAGGAAGAGGAGGAAGACAGTGAGGTAGGAAACAGCACTGGACAGAGTGGCCTTCTGTCTGGGCAGAATGCATTGCTTACTGTGGTACTTGATCTACGAGCCTCAGGCTCATCCTAGGTGTATCCTAGGAGTAGGTTTCTCAGGCTGATACTTCGAGACCGTCTCATGGGAGCATTGGGAATTGTTTAGATAACGCTTAAGAAGCATACCCTCATCTATGCAGCAGCCATTGGTCTTGCTGCGTGCACTATCCCTTCATTAACTGTGGTAGTTGAAACTAGCTGCTCTGATTGTAGACATCAGGTGTGGGGGAAATGTACCAGGTCATCTCACTCTTCTGGGGCAAATTACCATCTGTCCCCAGAATGGAGGGACCAGCTGTCTGGGGAGGGCACTGAGAGTGTCCTATGTGACTCCTGGTGGTATCTCTCATTTCTTATAGGAATGCAGTGAAGATGAGGATGGTTATAGCAGTGAAGAGGCAGAGAACGAAGATGATGAAGATGACACTGAAGAAGCAGAGGAGGATGAGGATGAAGAGGAAGAAATGTTGTTACCAGGCATGGAGGGGAAAGAGGAGGTGCACACCCTGTTCTTGTGTTCTGTGGGATAGGCTGGAGCCAAGGGCACTTGGCGGGGAGCTCAGCAGGGCCACTTTTTATCCTCGTCCTTTATTTGGATGGGGATAAGACATCTATTTTGTTCTCTTGAGGCTCAACATAGCTGCTGGCGGCCTGACTTTATGCAAAAGCCTAAGTGATAGGCCATGGATTTGGGCAACAGATTGAGATCAGGCTGACCCCACTGCTGGGTTTGCTGTGCTTAGAAACCACTGTGGGGTTTGGTGTGGGAGGAGAGTACAGGACAGTAGCAGGACTGCTCCACTAGCACTGCTGCTCCTGGGCAGAGCATTGCTCCTTGCCAGGCGCAGGCTGTGGCCTCTCAGCCATGGCAGTGCTGGCCGATGGACCAGGGACCTAGGATGTTAGGGAAAGGGGGACTGCAACTTCCAAGTACCAACCTTTCCTCTTTGGAGAGATGCCCCAGCTTCTGCTTGGAGGCTGGGGCTGCTATCAGCATACTAGAGCTGATGGTATAGCAGGACATGTTGAACACTGGAGAACCCTGAGCCACTGATGCTTTGTGAGGCTGGAATGGAGGCAGTGCTTGACCCTGCTTCTCAATGTACATGCTCCTGCTGTGTTTCACAATTTCTCCATTCTTCTGTGTATGCTTATGGGAAGAAGGGGTGAGACACAGCACCTCAGGGTTTGGGACACTGCTGGGTCTGCGGTGGCTAGTGCCAGTTCCCTATTGACATGAGAATGGAGAAAGAGAAAGGAGCCTCAGAAAAATCACTTGTCTCTTTCAGCCTGGCTCTGACAGTGGGACAACTGCTGTCGTGGCACTTATCCGGGGCAAGCAGCTAATCGTGGCTAATGCTGGAGACTCTCGTTGTGTGGTGTCAGAAGGTGGCAAAGCCGTTGACATGTCCTATGACCATAAGCCAGAGGATGAAGTGGAGCTGGCTAGGATAAAGAATGCTGGTGGCAAGGTCACCATGGATGGAAGAGTGAATGGCGGTCTCAACCTCTCCAGAGCAATTGGTGAGCAAGAATGGGGGTGGATGCTGGCATGGCTTTGGCCTCCAGAGTACTGTGCTCAGGACATCCAGGCTTCCAGCACATATCAGCTGCTAAGTTTAAGGAACAGCTTTTAACTAGATGATGAGTAGAACCTATTCCATATTTGATGTGGTGAGATTTCAGTCTAACTAGAGAAAATGGCTGTGAAACTGGTAAGTATCAGTGCAAAGCAACACTTAGCACTTACCAGCTAGCCTTGTCAGATGTGGGGCACTTTGGGGTGAAAAGATGCTGAACTGCCAAAGGCACCTCTTTCTCACTGTATGGTAAAATCATGTGGCAGCTGTGTCTGTCTGATGGGCCAACTGCCTTATCTGCTTTCTGGCTGTGGGAGCACAGGCTCCAATTCTGCTGGGGCTGCCCTTTGACAGAGCAGTGTTTCTCACTGTTCAGGGGTAGGCAGCACTGCCAGGGCCCAGCCAGAGAAAAAGTAATCCTGCTCTCCCCCACAGGTGATCACTTCTACAAGCGGAACAAGAATCTGCCTCCAGAAGAACAGATGATTTCTGCTTTGCCTGACATCAAAGTGCTGACTATAAATGATGACCATGACTTCATGGTTATCGCCTGTGATGGAATCTGGTGAGTATTGAGGGAGCTGTGTCTCTTGGAATCACTACTGTGGTCTTTCTCTGGAGCTGAGCCTCAAGAAGGCCCAGGGACTAGGGTGCTGGTTAGGCACTATGGCATGACTGCTCCCTTCACTTGCCCTTCTGACCTCTCCACTCTATGCAGGAATGTGATGAGCAGCCAGGAAGTGGTGGATTTCATCCAGTCCAAGATCACCCAAAAGGATGAGAATGGAGTCCTGAGGCCGCTCTCCTCCATTGTAGAAGAGGTAAGGTCCAGAGTTTCACCATCCCTTCAGCAACACAGTGTTTCTGCATCCCAGCTTGGCGCCTGATTCTGCCCTCCCTCTCGATCAGACTGGTGTGCTCAGCATTTGAGGTGTCTTGGCTGCAACGCTGGGGTTGACCTCTAGGTTGTTGTCAAGCTGAGTTTCTGTCCACTTTCTGAAAACCAGGGCTGCTGAGGCTGTTTCTGTCCCCTGCCTGGCTGCAAACAGCATTTTGAGCCCAGTCCTCACCATAGTGGCCTGGCAGCCCCTAAGCCACTGTCAGTCGCTAGAAGGTGCCTGGTATCTCAGTTATTCATAGTGCTCTGCCTGTGCTCTCTGCTAAACTGTCCTGTCCCTCTTCAGCTGCTGGATCAGTGTTTGGCTCCAGACACCTCAGGGGATGGCACCGGCTGCGATAACATGACCTGCATCATTATCAGTTTCAAACCCCGTAATGCACATCCACCTGCTGAGAGTGGGAAGCGGAAACTGGAGGACATAGCAGCACCAGCAGAAGAGAATGGTGGCGATAACAAGAAGAAGGCCAAGCTGGAATAGCAGGCCTCGCACAGGGACTTTGCTGTGCACTCACCAGACTCTTGTTTCTTAAACATCCTGAATGCAAGACTCCAAAGTCTTGTCCTTTTTTTAGCCTTAGCAGAGGCCTTGTTTGTCCGTGTCTGGGGTGGGGGGTGGGTCTGGTTAGCAAAGGCATGTCGCACTGTTCATCTGTAACCATTCCAAAGAGGGAGCTGAGGACACAGTTGCGCGCGGGAGCAGCCACCAGCCACAGCGCAGGAGCCCGCTGCAGCCTGTGAGCACGGAGCCCTGTGGTTAGGAGAAGGATGTCCCCCCATTGTCTCCATGTGGTTGTTGCCATTTCTGTGCCTGTGAATTTCTGTTCAGAGGGAAGAACTTTTTCACTGTCGAGGTTTTTTTAATCTGCACCCGATTATTTAAGGCCCTTTGTTTTTATTTGTGAAACAATCTGGCTGTGGTGCTGCCGCCACACCGCATTCTGTTGTACACTTTCAATCAATACTTTTTTCAAACTAAAAGCCCAAAAACCATAGATGTGCTTCTGGTCCTTGGTTCTTTCCTGGAAGTGGGGGGTGAGGAAGGTGGGGTGTGGAGCAGAATGTCTATAGTGTCTCAGGGCATTGGGGGAGATGGCTGCAGCTCACAAGAAGCAGCTTGCCATGTGGTTGCAGAGTGCCAGCTCCTGCTGCATGCTTGAGCCTGCTGCCTCTTTTGCTCATCTGAGGACAGTCTGTTGTACACAGCAGAAGACAGGCCTCTGGAGACGGTTTGTGTCTCACCCTCCTGAGCTGACTTGCCTGCAGCATGCTGCACCCCCTCTAACTGTGTGAACTGTTTGCTCTCTTCAAGGTGTGACAACAGGCAGCTTCTGCCTGGTGTGCTGGAAGGTATAAAGCTTGTACATATGTCGATACTGCAGCCATTCCTGCAGGAATGAAGCCCCTGGTCTATGAACCACTGACGGAACGGTTGGCTGCAATTCCCTGCTGTCATGCACCTTCCACCTGGCATGGTGTGGGAGTGCAGGGAAACGCAGATGAAATTTGTAGGCGAGGGCACCCAGCACATCTTCCAGCTGTTCAGGGGTTCCTGTGTCTCAGGGAAGTGCCCTTGGCAATGCCTTGCACTCAGTTTTCCCTCTGAAGTCCACCTTCCTGGTCCTGATCTGTTCTTTCAGCTTCTGCAGTTCAGTCAGTCCATGGCTTACCAGCCTGGATGGGTGCATCATATGTCATCTTTGAACCCTTCCATGGTGGCCCTGAGATTAAGCCCCTCTGTCTAGTGACTCTCCAGTGATGGTGTGTCCAGACACAAACTGTTTTGGTCCCTGCATCATACATGCTGGGCTCCTGCAGTCCTGCTCAGGCCTGGAAGTTTAGAGCCACAAACCCCTGCAGGTGCTGGACTTGCTGTTTGGGCTGCTTCTGCCCTCAGAAATTACCTGGATGAGCTGATGTTTTCCCCCAGAATGCTCTTGCTTGAGTAAAGCACACATGGAGAGGGTTTATTCCTTCACAAAAGTGCATTTCATCTCAGGGCATCTTTCATTTGCTGCCAGGTGCGTTTGTCTCAGGATTCCGGCTAAGGGGCAGCTGAGTACCTGGTGCTTCCTCCATATTATATAAATGTGCTGGCCAAAGTGCCCCTAGATTTTGAATAAACAGACTGAATTGTCATAGGAATGACAGAGAATTATTTTCTCCAGACCTAAAAGTATGTGTTATGTCTGAAGTCCCACACATCCTTTTTACAACAGGGACAGCAGTGCTGCTGTAGAGCCTCATGCACTGGGATAAATCCCAGTCCTGGATGGAGCACTCAGCGCTGCAGTGCCCTGGGAATCTGGGCCGTAAGGCAATTTCACTCGGTAGTTAAAACCACTGAGTTGTTATGTGCCCACTGCCTCATTCCTGCTGCAAAGCATCAGTCTCAAGTTTGGTTTTAGACCTTCTTTCTGGTGACTAAAGAAAGGTTGTGATACAGGCATTAGCACCAGTCTGTGATATCCTTTAAAATGATTCTGGCCAGTGGTGATCTCACATTAGTAATTTGTATTGAGATGTAACTGGGTTTAGACCATCTACTATTGTGCTCTGTCCTCCCAGAGCAACCAGAGGTCTGAGAGTTGGTTACTGGAGGCACCAGGCTGGCCACCTCATCCATATCCAGCCATGGGCTCCCTACAGCCTGTGACAGCATCCCTTGGGGTGTGGAGGGATGCCAGTGCAGGATGTGGAGCCCCACAGCTATGCTGCTGCCTCCACCTGAGACCTTCAGCAGTTTTCTCTCCTGCTTTGGAGTGGGTGCCCATCACTCAACAAGCATACAGGGAAGTCCTCGTGCTGCAGCACCCCACATGCTAAAGCATCACCCCCAGCTGGCCCAGGCACAGCCCTCCTCTCCAACAGCCCTGGGAGCCCTTTGCATGCTGCTGGACCCAGCAGGGGCAGGCAGGGACACATTCACAGACAGGACATCACAGCAAGCCCCCTGTGCTCCCCAGCTCCGCCCTGGTGCACTGCATGGTCTCCCACCATCAGGGGCTGCTGCTGTCCTGCACCACACTCGAGGTCTGTCTGCAGGAAGCCAGATGCTGCCCCCAGGACAGTAGCTGGGGTCATACAGGACCCATGGCTGCCACAAACTGTGTGCCAGGAGCTGGCCCAGCTGGGGCACGACTCAGCCTGTGCGAGCTGCTTTGTTTGCTGGTGCTGGCTGACGCTGTGCAGCAACATCCCACCCTCCCAATTGCCAGCCAGGCACCACAGGGCCCAGTTTGCTGAGGTGTTTGCACAAGGGAGTATCCCCATGCTTGTCCTACTCCCTGGGTCTACCTGTCTCCCCTGCCTGCACCTCTGTGGGGCTGGGAGCACCCTACCCCACCTTCTCTCCTATAATACCCATCAGGGAATGCACCACAATCCAAGCCTGCTGTGATGGGGACTGAGCTGTCAGGACATGGCTGTGCCGCAGGAGACAGACAGACCCTCAGAGAGCAGCTTTTATTTCCCAGCTGTGCCAATGCTTAGGGCTGTCTTCAGGGAACGGGTGATGTGGCTGGGCACAGGGAGCACCAAGCACAGTCAGAGCCCATCCAGCATGGGGCTGGTGGTGCCGTGCAGAGTGACCAGCTCTGCCCAGGAGGGCACAGGATGTTTGTGCAAGTAGCAGAAGGGTTCTCTGGATGGAGGATCTCCCCCCTCACTCTGTGGGGATGCCCACAGCGCTGGACCTGTCACTGGTGCCTCCCAGGGAGTCCCCAGAGAGGCTCTGCCCTGATGAGGCACTGCACAGACTCTGCTGCCGGGCAGGATGTGGCACTGCTTCAATGGACACCTCCACCTCGATGCTGATACCTTCCCTGCAGACAAATACAGGGCTTGTGGGCAGCAGCCTAAAGGGAGATGTCACCATGTCCTTGGCTGGTACAGTAGGGGTGGGGAAGACTGTTAGGAAGGGTATGTGCCATTCACCCCCACCTCCCCAGCACAGCAGCCCCTACTCACCTATTGGACATGTCCATGCCTTCAGTCAGCATGTTCCCTGTGAGGGCCACCGTGCTGGCTGACTGGCTGTCCTGCTCCTGCCTCACCATCCCAGGGCGCGGGCTATGGCTGCTGCTGGGGACAGAGATGGTTGTGTCTGGGACTCCATCCTCAACGGGCCTGGGGCTGGGCAGCACTGACCGCAGCTCGTTCACTTCTGGAGGGAGATATGGAGCTGAGCACCTTGTTTACAAGGACTGCTCCTATCAGAACAGGGAGCAGAACAGCCCACAAGGTTCTCAGCACAGGGTGCCAACAAGCTGCTCCCAAAGCACTTTGAGCAGCACCTTCCCCAGGACAACAGCCTGCAGGGACAGAGGCATGTATGGTAGCACCTGGGGCAGAACCAAGACAAATCCACAGGGAGCTCCTTCCTCTGGAGAGCTCACAGCCACAGAGACACGAGGCAGGAGCAGGGCCCACGGGGCCCAATGGCGGGCACAGGTCAGTGGACAGACGGCAGCACTGGACTCACGCTTGGTCAGATTCTCCAGCTCCACCACACCGAGGTCCCCAGCCGGGCTGCGGCCACAGCCCCAGCGGCTCCAACACAGCGACAGCACCACCACCCCATAGACATAGGTGAGCATGAGGGGCACACCGACTCCTGCGGGCAGACAGGCAGGTACTGGGTGAAACCCTGTGCCCCAGGTCTGACATCCCCTACCCAGAGACACTCCGCTGCAGTGCCCCCAGTGCCCTCAGCCCTGGCACAGCGCACTTACCCACAGTGACAGCTGTTATGATGGGAGACACAAACAGAGACAGAAGGACACTGCTGGTGACAGAGAGGCACTGCTGGCACCCTGACAGGCTGCTCCTCCGGCTCTGACCCAGCACCTCGAGGAGGAGCAAGACAGGTGAAGGCTCTGCAGAGATCTCAGTGCACAGGCCCCAGGGACATAGCCTCTTCCCAGCCCTGGCAGAGCTCCAGCTGCAGCCACAGTGCCCAGACACCCCATCCACCTCTTCAGGGACAGGCAGCCACAATGGTGCTGCCACCACTACTCAGGTGTCCCTGGAAAACATCCCTGGGCCCCGAACCCTTTCAATCATCCACAACTCCCACCTCTCCAGGTTGACAGTACCCAACTAGTGTTGGGGTGGGCAGCAGGGAGGGTCCCCACAAGGAGGGCTGCGGGAAGTCAAAGGTGACACAGGGACATGCAGTGGTAAGCACTGTTGTGCCTGTCCAGGCCTGAGGCTCAGAGGGGAGCAGGACCACCGGGTCTCCATGGCCCCTTGCCAGTACCTTCCTACCCATGTAAACAGGGATCCCGATGGTAATGACAGGGACAGCAATGCCTGCAACAAGGGAGATCACCATGGGCGCCCCCAGCACCATGCCCAGCTGCCACAGGATCTTCCGGGTCCTTGACCAAGGCCTCTTCCCCCAGAAGGTGCAGCCAGACGGGCTGTGAGGACAGAGTGGGGCTGGGCCAACGGCTGCTGACAGCACAGAGCACTCTGCTTCCCCGCCCCCCCCCCCAAGTCAGCCCCACAGCCCAGGGATTCCCAAATCTGGCTGTGGCTCTCAGCAGGGCCTCAGCTGTCCCCCATTTCCACCCCCACAACTCCTGACAGGACCTCCAGTCCCAGCCCAGCATCTCAGCCAGCCCTCAGCTCCTGGCAGCTCTTTCACCCTAGCTCTCCAGCACACCCTATGGCCCCCCCAGCTCTGCACGAACCTCAGGAAGTGCACATCAGAGATCTCCTGCAGGCAGAGCCAGCAGAAGAGGCAGCCACAGACTGTGCAGTTCATGCGGTTGCAGCTCCCATCGTTGATCTTCATGATGAAGGCACTGCAGCGGGGACAGACCTTGATGTTCTCAGCCTCAGCTGGCAGGGGGAAAGAGGAGATGAGATGGGGGGAGCAGGAAAGGACAGTGCACCATACACTGACCAAGGATTTCAGCCTGTGCCATAGGTCTCAGGGTGAGCCAGGCAAAGCAAGGTCCTGCTCCACAGCCCCAGCTCAACTGGCACAGGGGGTACATGCCTCCACACACAGGCAGCCAGTGGGGACCACTGGGTCCTGGCTGCAGCATCCCCACAGGCAGGAAAGTACAAAGGCATCTGACTGTGTTGCTCAGTTATGCCAAACCTCTGACCCACTTGCTCCCACCCTGGTTGAGGGTCTCACCATGGGTCGAGTCCTCTGGCTGGACTGGCTGTGCTGCGTTGGCCAGGCCGGGGGCTGGCAGCGCTGGCACACAAGGGCCATCGGGGTGCCAGGGCTGCCGGCAGTGGTAGCAGAACTCGGTGCCACAGCCCTCGCGCCCACAGGTGAGGCGGGGACACTCAGCACAGCCATAGGCGATGACAGCATAGCTGTGGGGAGAAGGCAGCCAGTGTAGGGGGGTCAGCAGTGCCCTCCCTGCATCCTTGCACAGCCAGGCCATGCAGGGGCAGGTCCCAGCTCCATGCTGAGCCAGAGCTCCAGCCCCTGCTCAGGAGAGCCAGGAGACACTGTGACCAGCTCAGACAGCAGCAGAGCTTTCCCCATCCAGCACCCACACAGCTCCCCAGGTATCCCATGGGCTGGCCCAGCATGGCCAAGAGTACCTGGCACAGACACAGCTGCCTGTGCCCTGCAGATGGGACACAAATTGGGACATCTCTCTGAGCAAGCCCAACCCCACACA
Source organism: Psilopsiagon aymara (assembly GCA_024733675.1). Taxonomy (NCBI): domain Eukaryota; kingdom Metazoa; phylum Chordata; class Aves; order Psittaciformes; family Psittacidae; genus Psilopsiagon; species Psilopsiagon aymara. The sequence goes on along the minus strand of JANRGW010032695.1, from coordinate 33,986 downwards.
GGATCAAGTCAGGAGAGGACTGAGCCTGAAGAAAACTCACAGGACACTTTCTTTACCATGAGGGTGGTAAGGCCCTGGCACAGGCTGCCCAGAGAAGCTGTGGCTGCCCCATCCCTGGCAGTGTCCCAGGCCAGGTTGGACAGGGCTTGGAGCAACCTGATCTAGTGGAAGGTGTCCTTTTCCCTATCAATGTGCTGGAACTGAATGAGTTTTCATGTCCCTTCCAACCCAAACCATTGTGTGATTCTATAAAGCACAGGCAGTCTGCTGCACACCAGCTCCCAGCTGCTCCTGGCTCCGCACAAGGGCCCAGCCACTCACCTGCAGTTGGGTGCAGGGCACCAGCGGGTGCTGGGATCAGAAGCCAGCAGCCGCCGCAGGAGGAACTCCTCATACCTGTCACGCAGGGAGGGCTCAGCCAGGAGGCGGTGGATGTCATCGGGCTGCAGTGCAGCCGGGCAGTGTGGGCAGGCCACCTGCACGCGGCTCTCACTGATGGCGATGCGCAGGTACTGCTCCAGGCAGGCCTGGCACGAGCGGTGCTCGCAGGAGGCCAGGGTGGGAAAGGCCTCCGGCAGCTGGGGCAGCAGGCACAGGGGACACTCCACCAGCTCCCCGTCCTCGCCCAGGGGCAGAGCGACGCACGTCTCCTCAGGTTCCACCGGCTCTGCCTCCTGCTCTGGTGGTGTCTCCCCTCTGACGGCCTGTGGCTTCCGCCCAAAGAAGCCCAGGAGGCGGAGGGGCACGCGCATGGGCCGCTCCATGGTGGCCAGCCAGGGTGGCAGCCGGCTGCTGATCAGGCTATGCAGGGCAGGAGGGAGGTGCCAGCCCCAACACAGCCCCCATGGCCTGGCTCCTACCCGGGTCTCAGAGCCAGCATCCTCCCCACAGGCAGTGGCTAAACCATCTCCAGCTGCAGTCAGTGCTGCTCAGCCTGCAAAGGAACAACACGTGAGAGCGAGCCCTGGGCTGCAGGTATGGGAATACAGCCTCAGCACCCACAAACCCCACTAGTGCCCTGCCACCCTGCTGGACCCCAGGGCTAAACCATCAAAAACACCTCAACAGCTCCGGGACAAGCCAAGACAGCTGCCAGCGATGCTCTGCCAGGGCCCAGGACATTGCCCACCTCCTGCATCTTCCAGCACAGCAGTACGGCCACTGAGCACAAACATAGACCCTGTCCTTCCTTGACATGCTCCTGCTGATGTGCTCCCTCACATCAAACCAAAGGGAAGAATCAAAGCACCTGACCCTGAGCTCCCACAAACATATCTTGCCCGGTCTGTACACCCATGGTCACCCACAGCCGTTATGTCCAGCCTTGTCACCATGCTGGCCCAAAGGCCCCAGTGACAGTACCATGCCTGACCTGTCCCATGCTGAGCTTGGGCAATGCAGCCACAGCCCCTCTCCAGCCACCCATGGGCCCCTGAGCCAGCTCTGTTCTGCCCCTTCCCATCTCTTCCAGTTCAGCACTGAAGTCCAGAGGGACTCCTATTGTCCCAGATTCCCCAAGGAGGGGAAGACAGTGGTCTTTGCAAGGAAGGCAGTGGCAAACACTGTGAGAACCAGTTTGTACATAGAAGAGTGCAATAATCACACCCCTCACCACTCCAAGTCTGTGACTTTCATTTCCAAGGAGAGATATGTCTGAAGCTTTGACTGAAACTCAAATGTCCAAGAACCACAGACTAAGCCCATATGGACACCAGCACTTGGCACTGCAGAAACAAGCTCCTTCACCCAGCCTGCATCAGGAAGCTCCCAGCAATGGATGGCTGGAGGGAACCCAGAGGAAAACTCAGGGCAAATCACAACCACCATCACCCACTACGCCTCCTCAGGGTTAGCTCACAGGAGAGCAGGGAACATCTCGCTGCCACAGAGAAAGTGTTTCCTCCACAAAGGTTGGATCCTGACACATCCTGGGAAGAGAGGACTCCTCCACACGCCCTGCAACCCAGCAGGGCAGCAGGACCTCATGGGGAGCGGTCACTTCTCAATGATTCCCCATGTCACTAGTGCTGCACTACAACCTGCATCACCCAAACTTCTGCTGAGGCTGTAGAAGAGGCAATCAAGCCAAGGGACCCAAGAGCCAGGTGATGACAGGAGAGAGGAGGTAAATCTGTCAGTTTTCCCTTACTTATAGCTTACAAGTCCATGGCCACACAACAATCCATCCTCCTGACATCAGAGCACAGTTCTTGCTCCTTCCTTATCTATACCCCAAAGCTGCACCCCACACTTTACACCTCCACAACATCCACCTCCTCTGCTGCTTTTTCCGTTTGAGCACAGCTAAAATACCGCAAGTGCTGGCACTGGAAGAAGCAGGTATTAGTGATGGCTCAGAGAAGACCAAGGAGTCTGCTGGGAACAAGCAAGGTGTTCACCAGGTCGCCCAAGGTAATAAAGCACCTTCAAGGAGCAACTGAAGAGCTCATGGAAATTGGGCTGAGACTGGATTTAAAAGGCAGTGAGAGTGGAAAGTACTGCAGGAGGAGACCAGGAAGGAACATGCTCCTGCACTAGGACTGCGACACTGGACTAAATGTCTGCACAAAAAAGTGAATAAGCACTGGGAGGAATCTCATCAGCCCCATCCTCTGGCCCCGAGGTACCTGTCAGCGGGGAATCATTGCTGACGCGCGGACATGACTCCCCTGGGACTGCCACAAGTCCAACACATTCGATTTCCTCAAGGACCTGCAAATAAGCAAAAACTACCCATGAAGAGGCTCAGCAGCAGCTCATGCAGACAGGGTTGTTTGGACATGTCAGGCAGCTCTACTAATGGAGCCACAGAGAAGGCAGAACGAGTTCTGTAAATGGGGACCACATCCAGGGCATGGACCTAGGCAGAGAAAGGATGAGTACAAGATACAGCTGAAGCGGAGCAGGGCTGCTGCTCCAACACACACAGCTACACAGCAGCCACCCCTGGAGATGGGCCAAACAAGCCCCCAGGCAGGGTAACCAGGGGCCCTTCTCCCCAGGATCAGGATGCAAAGACCTGGGTGCTGCTGGTCTGCACAACACTGGGACACCAGAGAGAGAAGCTGCAGGAAACCAACCAAAGCAGAAGGAAGCGTGATGTAGCTGAGCTCCCTATGAGAAGAGGTGTGACTGGGTTTTGTGAAGTGCCATCATGGCATCCCCAGGACCCAGCAGGCTCTTTGTCTGGCAGGGAAAGGGCGTATCTGAGTATCCAGGAGCCAAGCCATGTAAAGTGGGGGAGATTTTCTGGGAACAGGGGTTATGAACCACAGGGTCATTCCAGGAGCTGCATTGCAGGGAGGCCCATCACCCACTCCTGGGAGAACCAGGCAATAATGCTCAGCTCTGCAGTCTTTGTGAGAGTGTGGAGATAGAACTGGAAAAGGGAACGGCAGCAGAGGAACCACAGCGTGGCCACTGTACCCGACACTGTGGCCACTCCTGGGCTCCCTTTCTTCTGTAGCCAGTTCCCACTGAGGTCACCATGATCACCAAATAACTGAGGTTGAAAGAGACTGCGAGAGGTCTCCAGTCCACCTTCCTACCCTCATTTGGTTACCCAAATGAGGGTCACCCCTGTGGTTAAAGGCTTTATGCCACCTGGGTCTAGAAGACCACCCAGGAAAAGGACCACACAACCTCTTCGGTCCGCCGGATCCATGAATCCATGACTGGCCTCATTCCTCTCCCCAGGACAGTACAAAGCAGCAGAACACTGATGGGCACCTCCAAAGGCCGTTTTCAGTTGCCTCTTGATTATCATACCACACAGACAACAGCGAGTCTCTCCCTGCACTCCCAAAAGCCCCAGATCCTTCAACCAAACCCAGGCTGGAAGGATCTCAGCGCTGGAAGAACCAAGATGATGAAAGTCTGGAGCACTCACTGCGAGCCCGGTGTGCTCCTGCCTGCCCATTCACTGCCCATTCCCTGCCCTCTTGCACCAGCGCAAAACGGGCTCCACACCCGCAGAACACCCGCGCCACCCTTCCCTCCCGCCGCTCTCTTACCGGACACCTTGCTCTGGGGCTGCCGGAACTTCCCGCGGCCCGCGGCCCGCGGCCCCCGCCCCCCGGAGCAGGGCCGTGCAGGCGGAGCAGCGGTGGGGGGAGAGCAGCCGCAGCCGCAGCCGCAGCCGCAGCCGCAGCC
>JANRGW010032695.1:0-29734 GCA_024733675.1 Psilopsiagon aymara | reverse complement strand
GGGACTCTTCATTAGGGACTGCAGTGATAGGACATGGGGTAACGGGTTCAAACTGAAACAGGGGAAGTTTAGATTGGCTATGAGGAAGAAGTTCTTTACCATGAGAGTGCTGAGGCACTGGAATGGGTTGCCCAGGGAAGCTGTGAATGCTCCATCCCTGGTGGTCAAGTACAGGTTGGACAGAGCCTTGGGTGGCATGGTTTAGTGGGAGGTGTCCCTGCCCATGGCAGGGTGGTTGGAACTGGATGAGCTTAAGGTCCTTTCCAACCGTGACTATTCTATGATTCTACTTCATCTTCTTGGCCATGAAGCTGTTTTCAAGATGTTTGTCCATCTCCCCCTACCTGAGTCACAGTTGACATGAGCTTTATTTCTTCGGATCTTTCTCTCACTGTCAGACTAAGCTACCAACAGGCTGTAATGCTGTCAGCTGGTGAAAGAGGGGAGCAAATCAAGGGAGCAACTCAGGCAGGCTGTTTTCAGCCTGGAGATACAAAGCAGATACCCATGGAGCATTTGAATAGAGGGCTTGCGTGCCATTACAAGCATTTTATTGATTATACACCACGAACACCACAGCAGTTAACTGCCAGCCATCTTCTGTCAGCATCTCCTCCAAGACTCCCCTCTTGCTTAGCCAGCCTATTTTGATGATTGCTACCTGAATTATGACAGTCTAAATACTTTGTTGTACTCTGAAGCAATGCCATGGGGATTGCAAAGTACTAAGAGCCAATGGTGGCCATATCTGCTGAGTAATACAACCTCCCCAAGCCTTTTCTCACCTCCTTGGGATACAGGCATTCAGTGCCCAGTAGATAGGGGTGAAGATATTCCATCTGGGTTCACACTTATAAATTAGGCTCTTATAAATCACTCTTATGAAGAAATTCTCACTGAAGATTTGACCAGAGTTTGTTACTCAGCTTTGTGTATCTATCTTCACCATGAGCTATTCTCTGCAGGCAGCCCGTTAGACATCACATCCCTGGTTTTGGTTCCCCAGCAGCAGACTGCAGGAGGAATTCTTGTCCTCACCAGAAACAGGCTGGTTCTGTCTCAATACCAAAACCTACCAAGGTTTCAAGCTCTACCGCAAGCAAGGTAAAAGATCTGACAGCTCTAGAGCAGTTCATAGCCTTACTAAAATCCTATCCTTTACTGCCCAAGGTACATGCTCCAGCTCTGAACAGTTTAGCACAATTAGCAGTTGATTTCAGACTGTATCAGACTTATCAGTGACTACATCTGGTGTGGGTTGAGACTGCTTTCAGGCCTCACTCATTAAGAAGGTTGAAATCACTAACTAGTCTTACAAAGCATACTGAAGTGCTGAGAGCACCATCCTAGCTAGATTCAAGGTTATTATCCGACTTTCTGATAGACTAAGAGGTTCATCTGGTACATTTCCTCCATAAGAAGGGTTATGATCATCAACAAGCAACAGAAACTATGAGGAAAGAGTTTAGCAATTCCTATGAAAAACAAAGAGCAGCTTAGTAAGAACTAAGCCCATCTCCTTACAACACCCCTGAGTGTTTCTGGCCATGCTTCCCACACAAACATCCCATTAAGGCTTTGGTTCTGCAGAGAAAACTAAGGCCTAGAGCACTGCTGCTATCAGTACATTACCTTTGAACTCAATGGGGAACTGCTGATGATGGGCACTGGTAACCCTCACACTGAAGAGTTCAGTCATTCTTTGAGGTCATCTGCATTTCAGCATCCCCAAAGCCCTGCAGCAGGGAGCTCCACGGCTTAGCACAGTGCACAAGAAGAGTTTCGTTTTGCTACATCTTTAACATACCTTCATTACCCACCTTGGTCTGTACTCCTCAACCTCTCCCCTTGTGACCTTTTTCAGGTTGGAGATAACCTTTCTATTATTCCTTGTACAGAAGCTGGTTTTGACCTCATCCATCCCCATTACCTTTCTGACCTCTAATGAAGTCAAGGACAGCGCAGGCACCTCTGCATTTTGAAGCACTGCATTTCACAGGGGTACAAGCCATGTTTAAAGGAACAAGGGAAGCAAAGACACGAGGACTGCTCTCCTTGCCTACCAGAGGTCACAGTGCTTTTCCCCCATTATTGTCTGCATAAGCCAGAAACTTCTCGCTGCACTTCCAGTAACCAAGAGGCCCTAAATCAAAGGAAGATTAGATCACACAGTCATTCAGATCTTCAGCCACACAAACAGAATTAGTGGTGGCCTGGAGGAACACAACTTCGACAGACTATTTTAGGTAGGTTAAGCAAATTTAGCTCAACAACACAAGTTGATGTTCCAGTCTGCTCCATTAATCACGCCGCAGTAATGACACTTGAGCACAGTTTAATGAAGATAGTATGGATTAACAGAGAGCACCACAGAGCTAAAGCTGGGAGTTACATTGTCCAGTTGTTATCCCAACAAAATACTTGCTGCTAACACAAAAGACTTTCAAAAACTTGGTGCTTGATGAAGCAATAGCACCTCTGCTCCAGAGCGAGGTGATTTGCACAGTGATTACATCCATCTGGAAGGGGTTGTTGGAAGGCACAAAGCATGGCAGTCCAGAACAACAGAACAGTTAATTCTATGGGGGAAGGAGCCTAGATGCTTTGAAGCAGGCTTCCTGCAGGTAAAGGCTTCCCTATTAGAGGGAGATACAGGCATACTTCCAATCAACCATCCCTGACAAAGAATCCCAGTGTGATTGGGGAACAGGATCAGGACAGGAGAAGCAACAAGTGTACCTGCAAAGTAGAACTGCACTTCACAGTCGGGGCTTTCATATTCCTTGAGCAGACAGCGTTCTCAGGGTGATATTCCCATTGCCAGACTGTCATGCTGATGTAAGAGGGGGACTGGAGTCCTGGTAAATGTTTGGAGACACCACATCTGTCCAAGACGACCAGAGCATCCTCCAATATCCAAGATATTCCAAGGCTGCCAAAAACTGCCTTTAACACCATTACAAACTTGGAACACTGTTCCTTGGCACAGGAAAACATGACAGCAACCCTTTTCTACCTGCACTGCTTTGGAGCCAGCTCCTTAGAGCTGGAAGCTCTCCATAAGTTTAAGACCAGCAATTTTTGGGTGATTTCCAGGCACTTTTCATGAACAGCTCCCAGCCAACCCATACTCCTGAGAGCTGGAGAGGGCTGTGAATCCCAGTCTTGGCCAAATTGAGCTGCTGCCTGTGTACCTGCTCTAGGAGCGCGAATGAAGCTGCGGGACCAGAAAGCACTGGAGCTCTCCAGGGTATATCAGAGCCCTCCACCTCCTCCTTCATCCACCTTGCAGCTCTGCAGGGTAAAGTCTGCATTCCCAACTGCATTCTGTACCACATTGTGCCCCATCTGACCCACAGATGATCACCCACTTAAATACATCCTGTTTTCTGTTTCACTGTCATAGATTCGAGTAGGTTGGGAAAGACCTTTTAGACCAGTAAGTCCAGCCTTTACCCCAGGACTGCCAAGGCCACCACTAACCCATGGCACTTGATCACACTAGTAGTGAGTCTGAAAGTGATAAGAGCCAACTTGCATCAGGACAAGCTCTCACCATCTGCTTCACAGACCCCTCAGGGCTTCTTGTCCCAGCAAGGAGGCACAAAGACATAAACTGAGCAGATTTCCTACTGATAGCCTTGCCTCCAGCCTCTCCATCCAAAACCAATGCTAGTTTGCTACCCGATGGTTGCTACATGAACTATCACAGTCCAAATACTTCATTGTATCTGAAGCAATGCCATGGAGATAACTCGGAATCAGTGGCAGAAATATTTGCTGAGTAATGCAATCCCCAAGCCTTTTCTCACCTCCTTGGGATATAGGCATTCAGGGCCCAATAAATAAGGGTGAAGATAACAGCCCTGCTATCACCACCTCTGCTGAGGGAAGCCACATCATGGCCATGGGCTATTCCACCACCTTGCCTCCTGCCTGCTTGCTGCTTCATTCTAACCCATCAGTAGGGCTTTCTCCTCTTCACTACAGCAGTCCGAGGCTGGACCAATGCAGCGAGACTTACACAAGGCTGTACTGCACGGATCCTCCAAATATAGCCGGGAAAGGGCTGGCATCCCCATGCAGGAAGACCCCCTGCCTCCGGAAGGAGCTCCAAGGGGAAGCGCTCACTCAGCCGCTTCCTGGCTCAGCTGGCCAGGGAAGCTGTTTGTGCTGGCCACGTTTTGTCTCAGCTTTAACAACTACACATGTCCAGTGACAGCCCCAGGGGCCTTGCTTGGGCACCAGGACCAAAGCCACAAGAGCAGATGATAGCATCCAAAAAGTAGCTCATCCTTTCAGCATCTCCTGAGATGCCCCAACTCCTGCATGGGTTTCTCCTCACTCCCTTTCAAAGAAGAAAGGTTGGGAGAAGACCGTGGCAGAGATAAAGCCACAAGGACAAGTTCAAGAGGGGAATAGAGCAATAGGAGTAAAATTGAGGTCTTTCTGGTCCCAGACATGCATCTGGGCGATCCCTCATCTTCTCAATGCCCTGTGGCTGGTTTCTTGCTTGGATAAGCCTGGCACCCTCATCCCTGTTCCTTTATTGCCCTCAGAGGGGCTATTTTTTGGACAAAGGCTACTCCTACCAGGAACAGTAGGGAGGAAAAAGTACGGCTGAGAACAGCACAGTCACTTCAAGCTTCCTGGCTCAAGGGGATAAGGAAGAATAATAATAATTGTAATAAAATATTCAAAAAGTTCAGGATTGTGTGCAAGAAAAGCTGTGTTCTGTTACTGAGCAAGTTCGTCTGTAAGGCAGGGCTCAATTAAGGGTGTCACTTCTGAGAGTCACAACATCCCCAGCACAAACACAGTCTGCTTCCAGCATTCAGTTCTTAGGAGTATTAAGGGAGCAGCCACAGCAGCAGGCTCTTGAGGTTTCCAGCTATCCAGATGCACATGGAGTGAGTGTGACATGCTTAAATGCAGCAGAACATCTGCAATGGACTTTAAGATGCTCAATAAAAGCAATCCAGCAATCTTCAGAGAGATCTAACCAGGTGCAGACAGAAGCAAATACTCCTCAGAAAAGCTTCTGCAGCCAGTTCATCTTAATTTGAAATTGCTCTTCAAATTTCCTCCAATTTCTGTGGCCTTTATCCCAACATCAGAGTACTAAAACTGATCCTGGAGAAATCATGGAATCGCAGCCTGGTTTGGGTTGGAGGGGGTCTTAAAGCACCTCCAGCTCCAATCCCTGCCATGGACACGGACACCTTCCACTGGAGGAGGGTGTTCCAAGCCCCTGTGTCCAACCTGGCCTTGAGCACTGCCAGGGATGGGGCAGCCACAGCTTCTCTGGGCACCCTGTGCCAGCGCCTCAACACCCTCACAGGGAACACCTTCCTCCTAATGTCTCAATCTGTTGTTTTTTGCCAAGAATAAGCCCATAAAATACTTATACGTATGAGCTCCGAGTTAAATGTTGTTAAAAGCAATCTTACCTCTTTATAATGTTAAACGTGTCTGGGGGTAAGGAGGGGTCTTTGCCTGGAGCAGCCATTCCCTGTGATCTCCCCCTGTTTAACTGGCTTCCCATTCCCACCTCTGTTCTCTTCCTGGCTTCCTCCTTTTACTAAGCAACTTTTTGGCTGCTTATTCCCCTTGAGTCTGACATCCTGGGCAGGTTACCAAAGGTTTGCTCTCAGCACCCAGTGATTCACGTGCTACAGACCAGCTCCTGTGCGTGGCAGTGGTTAAGACCTTGACCAGGAACCACAGCGTTGTTTGTTAGGAAGGGTCTAGCGGTGAATTATCCGCTCGTGTTCACTGGTGGTTGTGTCCTTGTGCTTCCAGCCACCGAGTATCACCTTGGTCTGCTGAAGGCGAAGCTTGCAAAGTACAGAGCTCAGCTGCTGGAGCCGTCCAAATCCTCGGCTGCGAAAGGAGAAGGCTTCGATGTGATGAAATCCGGAGATGCCCGCGTGGCACTGATCGGTTTTCCTTCCGTGGGTAAGGTCAGTGAGTGCCTCTGCGTTCCCACTTTGGGTTAGCGGTGTCTAAAGCAGGAACCCATCAGCTCTCCATCTCTCACCTTCCTGCCATGAGTTAACAGGAGGTTGTTGTAGAGCTGAAGGTTAGAGCTAGGGAAAACCCTCCTTCGTCTTGGGCCCTATGGCAACATCCTGAAGCTTGGTCTTGCCCAGCCACAGCATTGCAGAGAAAGCAGGTGGGAGCATGGGGTTTATCATAGAATCCCAGAATGGTTTGGGTTGGAAAAGACCTTAAAGCTCATCCGGCTCCACACCCCTGCCACGGGCAGGGACACCTTCCACTAGAGGAGGTTGCTCCAAGCCCCGTCCAGCCTGGCCTTGAGCACTGCCAGGAATGGGGCATTTACCACTTCTTTGGGCAGCCTGTTCCAGTGCTTCACCACCCTCACAGTAAGGAACTTCTTCCTTATATCCAACCCGAACTTCCCCACTTTCAGTTTAAACCCATCACCTTTTGTCCTGTCACTACAGTCCCTGATGATTTACCGTCATTCAGGACAGCATTATCTGTCCCATCACCACTTCAATCCCTGTGCCTGGAACAGCCCCAACCCAGCTCTTAAGAGCTGAGGAACCTGTTGTTGTTGCTTGTTCTGCTTTGGTGTCTCTTCAGTGATGCCCATCTCTTGCCTTCCAGTCCACATTTTTGAGTTTAATGACCTCCACCGCCAGCGAAGCTGCCTCTTACGAGTTCACAACCCTGACGTGCATCCCAGGAGTCATAGAAGTGAGTAGGATTCTCCTCCTTTTCACACAGTAGTAGTAGCAAGAACCCGGCCACGTCGATGTGTCTGTTTGCACCAGTTACACTTGTGCTGCCGCTAAGAACCAGTGATAGCCAAAGGTCTCTGCTGACTTCTGCTTTCAGCTCTAGGATGTCTGGAGTGCTTGCAGGTCTTGTGCAACCTGCAGTGCTGATTTAGCACTTCCCTCGCTCCGTAACTCCTCAGCATTGACTGTCTGAGTGGGGCTTCGTCTGCTGCTGTTTGACTGACCAGAGCAACGCGACGATTCTCAGCTGAGTTTTTAATACCCGCTATTGGCAGCATTGACCAGATGGCTGGAAACCTTGACAGATTTGTTTTTAATGAAGCTTTAAAAGAGGCAATCTGTACTGTGATCAATTTTGGAAGGAAAACACAACTCCTCCTGTCCTTGAGGAGTTTTATTAGCGGTGGGCTAAGCATCCATCAGCAAAGCAAATGACAAAGGGCATCAAACTGAAAAGCGTTCCATAGTGAGAAAAGCAGGGTCTGAATTGCAGAGTTAAATGATGGAAGCAACTGTATTGGTGTGAACCCAAACACTAATATTGTGACACATCCACATGCAGTTGCTAAGAGGGCTTTGCTGCGCTAACAACATGGGAGCTGATGCCCCCACAGATCTGATGATGAATGAAAACCTCCCATTGCTTCCTGCTGCTCTAAGACCTGCAACACATCCGAGTAACTGAGCTCTCTCAGGAAGAGGTGGTGGCACTGGCTTGTTCCTGTGCATTGGACCGAGAGTAAGGGGTCTCTCCCCTCTCCCTGGTGCTTTGTCCAGCTGCCATCCTGTGGTGCTTTAGGAGTTGAGGGCCTGATGGACACGCTGTGTTGGACACAGCTTCATAGGAAACACTCTGGAGGTGGCTTTGACAAAACAGAGCCATCAGCACTATGCAGAGCTGTCCTGCTCCGTTGGGCTCATTCACCTCTGCTCTCTGCAGGCTTTGCACCATGTATTTGGGGCTTTTGAGGCGGCTCCGGTGCCCTGTACAAGGCTTTCAACTTCCCACTCTTCTGTTTCTTTTCCAGTACAAAGGAGCCAATATTCAGCTGCTGGATCTGCCCGGCATCATCGAAGGAGCAGCGCAAGGTTGGCTGATCGATGTGTTCATGTCGAGCAGGGCTTTGCCCTCAGCTGTGTACCTGAGGTGCCTCAAACATCAGCAGGTTTCCTGGGCCAATGGTTTCCACGTTGGTTTTCCATGTTTTAAGAGTCCTTGGTCTTATGTGAGGCACGATTTTTATCCCAGAGCCCACGTACGGTTCTATATGTAGCAGAAAGCTGCTTTTCTGGAGGTGGGAGCCAAAGCAAGGCAGGCACTTCTCACCTCCCTGTGCGAGTGTTATCTTGCTCATCTGTTTTGTGGTACAGAGGAAGTCTAAAGAAAGATGCTGGAGGGGCGGAGGGGGAAATTACAGCTACGCAGTAACCCCTTTTGACTGAGTGCCTGTCAGTCCTCCCATGACTCCTGATTGCGGAAGGGGGTGCTGGCTTTGCCATTGTCCCCGCATTGCCTGTGTCAGAAGATGCCTTAGGGAGCTGCAGATGATCTCCCAATGGCCTCTTCTTGGAGGAGCGTGGCCTGGTTAATAAGGTCTCTCTTTGGACCAGAAAATACATTGAACCCTTCTGCACAGGGACCCTGGGCGCGTATCTGGAGCTGCTGCCATAGCGTGTGTCTGGGGATGTGTGTCCTGCTGTCAGAGATGTCATTTCCACCCGTGCGGCTGTACTCCAGTAGCTCTGCACACACTAATCCCTATGTATCCTGTGGCAGAGCAGCAGTAAAGGGTATTTGTTAGGGTTTGTGCTGAACAGAACACAGCACGGATGGATCAGATACAGTCCCTTGGGTTCTTCCACAGCTGCCTGCAGCCAGGGCAGCCCCTCAGGACCTTTTCCCTTGCTTCCAAGCAGCAGCCCTGCTCTGGCACAGACCTCAGAGCTGGTTTTCCTTGCTGATGTGGCCATCTCCTCTCTCCTCAGGGAAGGGCAGAGGCCGGCAGGTGATAGCTGTGGCCAGGACAGCAGATGTGGTTATTATGATGCTGGATGCCACGAAGGGTGAGGTTCAGAGGTGAGCACGTGCTGCAGGGCTGCAGAGCTATGGGGTGGCCGGGTTCAGGGGCTCCCATGTGCCCAGGGCTTTGTACACACCAGCTCCCAGTATTAAAGCTATTGAGTACGAGCTGGAGGTTGTACTGTTAGGAGTGTACTAGCTAACTGGCTTGGGCTTCTGAGCTGAGGGATTATTCCCTCTGGATGGCTATTTGGAGATGGGGATGTCAACCTGGATTTCTACCACGCGCTCTCCTGTGTTAGCTGTGGTTTCTAGGTTGTAGTGAAAGGCTGTATGAATGGGAGAGTCAAAAAGGGAAGGGGTGGGTGTCCCCTGACCGTGCTCAGTCTCACAGGTACTGATGCGCAGTGTCCCTGCAGGGCCCTGCTGGAGAAAGAACTGGAATCTGTAGGAATCCGGCTGAACAAAAGCAAACCAAACATCTACTTCAAGGTGAGGTTTCCTGGGCTGCTGCAAGCATGGATGTGTCTGGCTGCCTGTTCAAAGCTGAGCTCCCTGTGTGCCGCCCCTTGTATTGGACAGACTGAAGGAGGGTTGTGGATTCTGCACTGCTCTTAAGCCTCTTTGTTGCCTCTCTGCAGCCGAAAAAGGGTGGAGGCATCTCCTTCAACTCAACTGTCACGTTGACTCAGTGCTCGGAGAAGCTGGTGCAGCTCATCCTCCATGAATACAGTATCCTTTCCTAACACAGGAGACCCTTAAGCTGTCAGCATCAAGTGGTACTTGCTGTGGGACAGCCTTGCAGTGCCTTTGGTGCTTGCTGGGCCAACAGCCAGCATTCACAAGCCAGCTCGGGCCACTGGCTCCCAGTGATGTGTGTATGTGTTGGGGTTTGAGCCTTGACAGCGTTCATCTCAGAAATCTTCAACGCTGAGGTCCTCTTCAGAGAGGATTGCTCTCCTGATGAGTTCATTGACGTGATTGTAGGCAACAGGGTCTACATGCCGTGCCTCTACGTGAGTGTCTCAGGAGCAGCCTGCACACACCGTCACCTCCAGCCTGTGCTGAAGCAAACACTGGATCTTCCCGGTTCCTAAAGCAGTGATGATTTGGGGGTTAAGAAGTGGAAAACAGCTCCTCTGGGAGCTCTTCATAAGCTTTCCATGTGTGGCTGCTCTCTGTGTGTTCTCTGTGCCCTCTTGTGGCTGCCTGCTGTGGAGCAGGATGAGGAGCTGCCTGTCCCGGTGCCGTGGGGTGTGTTCCTATGGTGCGGAGCCTTCCAGTGCTGCAGGCTCTGTGCTGGGGGTTTCACTACTGGTCCCATGTGCTGGAGGTCACGTAATGGCTCTGGTAGCTGCTGGGTCTATAGTGAAATCAGAAGTACTGGAGAACACATTGCAAATCATCCCAAAGGGTGAACTTTCAAAGGCCCAAACTTGCATTTAGGCTTCTGGATTTTACCAGTTTGCTTCAGGAAGAGCCTTGGCCTCTCCTCCAGCTCACAGGAGCTGAGTTTCTATTTCAGTGCTGGAGTGGTACCTGCACGTACACATCTTTCTTCCTTGCAGTGTTGCTGAATTGACTTCCTAAGGGGTGTGTTGTTTCTTCTTTGTCTTAGGTTTATAACAAGATTGACCAGATATCGATGGAGGAAGTGGATCGTCTTGCTCGGCGGCCGCACAGTGTTGTAATCAGGTAGGAGCCTGTGGCACTGCCTGATGTCCTGGCCCAGATGGTGTGCTGGTTCATTCCATACCCCCTTTCTCCAGCCCCTCCCAAGGAGGGGCTTTTTCCAGGCTTCCTTTCCCTGGCTGCTTGGCTTCTCCACGCTGTCTGCAGGCCAGAGTAAGTCAGTCTAAGCTGGTTTAGAAGTGCTGATATATCCCGCTGGGGCTTTGGTGCTCCAAAGCTGCTCACCCTTCTGAAAGCTCTATTTACTTACTTCAGCTTGTGCTTTTTCCTTTAGCGTTCTCTTTAAAGACTTTTCCCTTTGTTCCCTAACCCTCAGTAAGACATTTCACCGTGTTCTCCCTGATCTCTAAATCACAACAGCAATAAACACGGAGATGTTCCTGGTGTTTTGCAGCTGTGGCATGAAACTGAACCTGGATTACTTGCTGGAGAAGCTCTGGGAATACTTGGCACTTACCTGCATCTACACCAAGAAACGAGGACGTAAGTGGCCATCAGCTGAGCAGGTTTGAAAGGCACAAAGGGTCAGTGCTCAGCCAAGGCAAACAGGCTGCTGGTGGGTGCCAGGCTGTCAGTGAGCTCGTGTGTCTTGGGAATGCTGCAGGGATGCTCTTCCTAAGCAGCTTTCAGCTCTTGGGAGATGCTTTCTGTTCCACCTGATCCTATCTCTGCACTTAGAGCTGAACTGAAACAGGGGGAGATCAGGTTGGATACAGGGAAGAAGTTCTTTATTGTGAGGCACTGGAATGGGTTGCACAGGGAAGTGATGAATGCTCCATCCCTGGTGGTGTTCAAGGCCGGGTTGGACATAGCCTTGGGTGACATGGTTTAGGGTGAGGTGTCCCTGCCCATAGCAGGGGGTTGGAACTGGATGAGCTTCAGGTCCTTTCCAACCCGAACCATTCTATGGTGATACAAGGAAATAAAGTGTGCAAGTTCACTGCTTTCTTCCTTATTACTTGTGAGTACTGAGGTGTCTATAGAACAGGTTTGATGCTTTCAGTACCTGTTAGTCTGAGCAAGTGTAACGGGAGGAGGAATCTGGGAGTAGTAAGCGCCAGGCAATGTGAGGTTGTGTCAGCGTATTAGAACACGCCTGATGGAAATCAAGTGCTTTTTCTTCCCTCCCTTTCCTGCTTCTCCACAGAGAGACCAGACTTTACAGATGCCATTATTCTCCGGAAAGGGGCCTCTGTGGAGCATGTGGTAATTTCTCTGCATCTTTTATGTTTCCTTGTCTGGAGAAGGCAGCTTCCTCGTGGAGCCTGCTATGATTTGTGCTTCATAAAGCCCAGGATGTGTCAGAGTTACTTGGGCTTCTCCTTTTGTTACCTTTCCCGATTCCATCTCCCTCAGGTGGCTTTCTGAGCTGCAGGGAAAGGCTGAAAAGGATAACTTAATGCAGTCCAGTGAGGAAGCACATGGGAGCAGTGGGATTGGGGCAGTTTGGGGGCTGGTGATTCCCTTCTCTATTCGTCCAAGTGCCATTAAAGTCACTGTTGTCATTTCTGCCATGGAGTTGAGTTCCTTTTAGTTCCTGGGTATTGAGTAGGTCGTTTGTAAAGGCAAAGTAGTGTCATCAAACTGCCTCACACGGTGTCTGTCTTGCAGTGCCATCGGATCCACAGGTCGTTAGCCAGCCAGTTCAAATACGCCTTGGTGTGGGTAAGTGCTTAACAGCAAATGAAATCCATGTCCTCTGCTGTCCCGGGTCTCTTAACCTTCTTCCCTTTTCGCTTTGAAGGGGACAAGCACAAAATACAGCCCTCAAAGAGTGGGCTTGACCCATATGATGGAGCACGAAGACGTCATTCAGATCGTAAAGAAGTAACTCATTGCTGGTGCCTGGCCTCGTCTTTGATCACTACAATTGGAACTGACCACACAAAAGCAAAAGCAACCAAACAAACCAAGAAATAAACAGAAAAGAGAAAGAGAAAGGAAAGGGGAGACGTGTTCCACAGCCAAGAGGGCTTCCGTGAAGCTCCTTCTCTCGGAGAAAGGCCAAAGCTGAGGCTGCTCCACTGTACGCGCAGGTGGGGATGGGGAAGATGAGGTTCCATCAGGTGAAGTGTTGTCTCCTACGAATAAGAGCCACTTCTTCTAGGACACAGTTCCCACAGGCAGTGATGTCCTGCTCCTAGTAGGGCAGGTTTGCACATGGATCCATGTGGTTCGCTTAACCAATGGGTTTGTGAGAGCAGATCTGGCCCTGTGCTTTGGGACAGGGAAGCCAGGGCTGAGGGAACACTGCTGATGCTTTGCTGCTTATCCATTCACATGAAATAAGCATTGATCTGGAACAGAAACAAAGTTCTCCCCCCCTGCCCACTGGAATCATGGTCTCTGCAGCATTCACCATTGGAGACTTTGGTCTCTGCATCTGGGACAACCCCTGGTGAGTTTATCATGGTCCCACCTGAGTTAACACGAGAACGTGGCACTGTGCCTCTCCTTAGCTCTGCAGTAGGGTTTGTAGGACCCTCTGCTCCAGGCAGTACGGAGAGAGAGGAGGAATGGAACTTTGCTAATGAGACAACCTGGCCAAACTGCAGCAGGGTACGATCAAAGAGCCACGGGCTGCAGTGAGGACTCACTTGTGGTTTATTGCTCATTGAGGAGCTCCTTTGCCTTTGTGTCCTTCGCTCCTCCTGCCCATTGGTCCTCAAGAGCCTTGCTGGGGACCTCCTCCTTTCTCAGCCATGCCCCTCAATTCCAGTAACAGCCCTCTGAGCTCCAAGTACCACCCCATGCCATGGGTTTCACCCCAGTCCTGTGACCGTTGTTGCTTCTCTGGCTGTTTTCCATCAGAAATCTGGGCTTTTTCTAATCATGCTTTTTTCCTTCAATACTGATGCTAAACAATTGAGAGTGCCTGACAGAGATCAGCTCTTTCCTTCTGGGATCAAGAGTTGCCAATAGCTTTTATTTTCTTCCATGGGGGGTAAAAAAGGGGGCTGGGTGTGATGTGGATCCTTAACTGTGAGGACAGGTCTGATGGCAGACTTGTCTGAGCAGGGCTCCTTGCCTCTCCTTTGTGCTCCTCCCCATCCCTCCTGCACTGATGGAGCAGAAATGGAAGGATTATTTTCTTCGAGGAAATAAAAGTTGCTGTTTCATGTGAACTGTGGGCACGTGGTGTGGGGTGTTTTCTACCTCTCTGCTTTACCTTTGGCCACCTGAGGAATGCTGGATGCTGCTGCAGGAGGTTGCAGCAGGGCATGGATTGCGAGGCTGGAGGGCGCTCCGTGAGGAGTGATGGAGATAGCTTCGGTATTGTGTGTGATACCTATTGAAGAAGGTGGCTTTGAACTCTGTGAGTTCCCTTGGCTGTTGTTCACAGCTGGAATGCAAAAGCAAATCCAGGCCACGGAGGCAGCAATGAGCTCCGAATCAGCCGCATCCCACCAGAGCTGGCTGTGGAAAGCAGGAGCTTCTCCATGTCAGTCACGTGGGAAGCTGTTCCAGCACATTCCCCTTCCATTTCCCATCAAGGTTGCCCAGAGTTACCCACACAAAGACCTCTTTTGGTTCCATTTTGTCCCTGAGTTTCTGACTTTTCAGTCCAAGCCCTTGCACAGCCGTGGGCTCCATCCTTAGGCCGTGTGGTGTGTGGAGTTGGGAAGATACTCGGTGCTTCTGTGAGGCTGAAATGCTCAGTTTTATGTGCTAGAACATATCCTTGGTTGGTTTGTGCCTCTCCTTGTGTTTGGCTGTCAAAATGACGAATCCACCATTAAAAACCCTCTGTCTAATTACTTTTCCTTTAGGAAATTGGGCAGTTTATCCTGTTCCAGATGAACTCCTGGTAGGTGATTACATTTGGAATGGGGATGAAGTAAAAACAGTGAAGGCAGAAGAAGCCCACTTCTTTTTTTAGTGAGAGTAGCTCCTCGCAAGCCAGTTTATGGCTGTATTTGAAGACACATTTAATTGCAGCCTTCACTTTTCCAGACGGCTTCCCTAATTGTTCTGCGCTGACGTTAAAAGCTGCCAACATTGCAGTCGGGTGCAGGTTTGGCTGATGATGCTTCTGAATCCTGAGAAAGCAAGATCTGAAGGGCAAGGGGGGAATCTGCAGCATTAGGGTTGTTCTGGAGCCTCCTGAGGTTTATGGAGTTGGTCAGACCCTTCTCTAGCTTTGAGGGCTGCTTGGGGCATCCTTGCTGAGTGTGTTTGGAGAAAGGTTCTGGTGGGAGGATGAGGAGCGGTTGAGTAGAAGAGAATGGTTTGAGTTGGAAGGGACCTTAAAGCTCCTCCAGCTCCAACCCTGCCATGGGCAGGGACACCTTCCATAGAGCAGTTGCTCCAGCCTGGCCTTGAGCACTGCAGGGATGGGGCAGCCACAGCTTCTCTGCGCCAGCGCCTCAGCACCCTCACAGGGAAGAGCTTATTCCTTATTCCCAACCTCAATCTCCCTGTTTAAGTTTGCCCCCATAGAGCAGCATCTGCCTTTTCCCCACTGTATGGGCTTGGGTGATGCTCTATGAGCATCACCCCATAGAGCAATCTGCGCTTAACCATTCCCTGCTCTTTACTCCACTTTCCTTAGTGCCATACTCTGCTCCCTGTGCCTGGAACACACTCTGCATCACCGCTGAGCATCACTCCAGGTGGGAAGCGGGGCAAACCAGCTTCCACACAGCCCATCAGCCACCCTTCATCTCCCCTGGAATCAGCGCCGGCCCGAGACGTGCTCTGCTTCGAGCGCCTGTTCCAGGCAATCGAGCAGCTTGGATTGGCTGAACGCTGGCTTTTAGAGCATAATTTAGTCAGGAATCGCTTTGCAAGGTAATAAAAAGAGCCTCTGCCTCCAAATCCATTCATTTAATTCAATGAGAGACACTTAGTGCAGGCGGGCTCGCCTCGGCCCCATGGCGCTGCCATCCTCAAGTGCTGCTCAGGGCTGTAGATAAGAGTCCCGCTCTGCAGTGACAGCTTAATTGTTTCAGATGCTGACAAGGGTCACCCCGAGCAGCCATCGGGAAGCTGCCGGGAGCAGGATTTATGGCTGGCAAATAGGTTTGAATTCCTCTGGTTGCAGCCTGCTAAATGATGAAGCTGCCCCGTGGGGATTGGGGCTATTGATTGTAATTTGCAGTTAAGGCCTCGCTTTCTGAGGAATCAGCATAATAAATACCCAGAGCGTTCCAGCAGGGATGTGTCTGTATGGAGGAGGAGGAGGGAGCCTGCAGCAGGATGCTGTCCCTGGGTTTGGTGAAGGAGAAAGGGCTCCTTCGCTGCTGGAATATGGTTTGGTGTGATGCGGGAAGCTGGTGTCAGAGCTTTGAGGCACTGAGGTGCTTTGTGAAGCAAGTAGAGATGCCCTGCTCATCCCGATGGTGGTGTTGGGATGATGGGTGTCTGCATCCCTTCGCCAGCCCTACTTTGGAGAAGGATGTGAGGGGGGGGTGCGTGTCCATCCCTGTATCCCTGCGATTCCTCCTCCTAAACTCGCATTGCTTTAGGGCCATTCACCAGCTGTTCACATCTGGGCTCAATGGCAGAGGTGGCTCAGATCTACATCCCAGAAGGAAGGGGCTTTGGGGCTGCCATTGGCAGCAGGAAGAGATGGATGGGACCACAGGAGGACCAGAGCTGCCGCCCTCACCCCTGCTGCTGCTGCCAGCCCTGCAGAGGGAAGATCAGCTCCAGTCCCTGCGCTCACGAGTGGAGATGTGAACAATAGCACTCATCAAATATGCATTGGGTGTCAGTGCCTGCAGCGAGCGTGGTCCTGCGGCTGCCGCGGAGCCACGGTCCCTGATGGGGAGCGAAGCCAAGAGCAGGACCAGCGCCATGCGGGCGCGTTAGGCAGCCCCAGGTGAGTGCCTGCGCCTCCCCTATGGAGCGATGTGTCCCATGGGATCACAGTCCTGCCGTGGGTTGGCCTTTGTGTGTGATGTTGGTCCTGTGAACGCAGCGCTGTGGGGCTCGGATCCCCTGGTCAGGGCGTGCGGTGTCCCCTCATCTCTGTGCTCACTGCCTTTATTCCTCCTTATCCCACCTTCACCTCCCACCTTCCCAGCAGCATCCTGCTGCCCCCAGAGCAGCGTTTCCTTTCCCAAACACCCCAGAGCCTTTGCCCCATGTCTCCTACCTCCTTTTCCCCAAATCCCTTGTGTCTCAGGGCTGGTTTACCCTGAGAAAGCTGCCTGGCACCATAGCCGAGCCTTGTGGGACCCTGGGCTTGGATCTGGGGCTGAGGTGATGGCCCAAGGCTGTGACCTGGCTCTGGAGCTGCCAGGCAGCATTCCCGAGTGCATGCCAGGGATGCCTCATGCCCAGCATTTGCTCCAGCCTCTCTCCTCCCCATAACACCTCCCCTGTTGCAGTGTTTGTCATCAGGCAGCATCCAGTGGGCAGGGATGTGATGTTCTGGGTCCCCAACCTCAAGTTGGAACAAGGAACTGGGGGGAATGGGGATGAGCCATTTCAGGGGTGTGGATGGATGCTCAAGGGAGCAAGCAGAGACCCCCATGGTGCCATGGAGGCTTGCAGGGCCGTGCTGCTGCTGCATTCCCCATTCCTGGAAGCATCCAGCCTGTCCATGTGCTCCCAGCATCGCTGTGGCTCATGGCTGGAGCAGCGAGAGCTGTGCCAGGGCTGCACATGGGTGTTTGGAAGTGGATGCGCAGTGATATAGAAGGAGAATACGGGATGTGATGGGAGATGCTCCTGTGGAGCAGCTTGCATGGGAGGCTCTTATGGATGAGCAGTGCTGGGTGGGCATGGCACGGTGTGGCGGTGCAGGGTTCCAGCTGTAAGCAGGCCCAGGGCTGGAGGGTGACCGCAGACCCAGAGCCCCATTGCCCTCAGAGCTCTGTGTGTTGGTGCTCCAAAGGTGCAGCCCCTTTGTGCCAAGCTGGGGTGGGTAAAGCAGGATCCAGGTCTCCAAAAGCTCCATCTCTTTCCTGTGCCCAGCCAGGGCCATGTCCCTGGGATGAGGTGGTTTTCACTGTCTCAGCCACATGGCTGGAGCCGTTCAGGGGTAACAGGATCAAGGGATGCTCTGAGCATCCTGAGCATCCTTTCCCTGGTCCCCATCACCATGCCAGGGAGCCCCTCAGTGCCAGATGTCGCACCCAGGGTCCTGCTGCTGGATGTGGCCATGCCCAGACACCCTGGGAACAGCCACCACGTGTGGATGCCCCATGGTTTGGTGTTCATGGCTGTGGATTCCCCCTCCACCCCACAGCGCATCTCTCTGTGCCTGGGCACGACCATCCCTTCCACAGCTCTGTGCTGCCCAAGGCAGATGAACACTGCACCCACGGAGATGTGGGGGCTCTACTATGGGGTAGAACAGTGGAATGCAGCCCTTGCGTGGATGAATGCCCATAAGTTACTGCAGGAGGATGCCAGATTGATACCCCCAGCATGGCAGCGACCACCCTGGGGATAAGACAGTGCCGTGGGGCAGAGCCCATTGCAGGAAGCCAATGGGTTCGGTCCAGCAGCTGGTTCTTGGCCCCGCCAGCTGTGGCACAGCTGGATGCTGCTGCTGCTGCCTCTCCCCACACACCCCTGCGAGGCCAGGGAGCGGCGCTGGTGCTGCCCGGCGACCTGCTGCTGGGTCGCGGCCTGGCCTTCGAGAAGGGACCGCCAGGTGCGTGCCGCCGGCCGGGCCCGGCAGCGGCGCCCCGAGGGGATGGCCCCGGCTCCGGGAGGGCTGCCGGGTGGGGACGCGGCCCGGCTATTGCCGGTACCGTCCCCGCGCTCGGCCCCATCAGGTAGCCTCCCCTCTCCTCGGGAGCAGGCCCGCCCTGTGGCTTCTCTGTCCCCGGATGTGTTCCCCGTCCCGGGTCACCCCCCGAGGTGGGATCCCGCACTGGTGGTCGCGATCCCCGGCACTGATCTCCCGGGCGCTTCCTCCCCTTGAGGGCCCCCGGGCACGTTGTGCCTCACGGTTTATCTGGGGACTCACCCCGGAGCCACCCGCACCGGTCTGCCCGGGAGCCCCTGGCTTCCAAAGCCACCAGAGCATGGCTTTGTGCCCACCCGGGGACTGGAACCTGGCCCATGGCTGCCCCTCAGTGTTGTATGGGGAGGTGGGCTGCGGCTGTCTGTGCCAGCCCCTGCTCTCTGCTTCTCACTTGGCCCGGGGTCCCCAGATCCCTTTGTGCCAGCCCAGTGGCAGCACACCGGGCAGCAGGTCAGCCTGCAATGTGAGGCAGCCAGAGGGGCAAACACTGATCCAGCTTCATTAAGGTGCCTTGCAAGGACTGGTGGGAGCATCAGTCATTGCCTTCAACAGTGTGTGGTGAGAGGAGGGGGCACAGACCACCCACCCCTTGTGGTTCTGTCCCCTTGCTGTGTACAAGGGCTGTGTTGCTGTCTGCGTGCTCAGCACCCATGCAGGGCCATGCTGGGCTGTGCCGGCAGCTCCTGCTCTCATGCCGAGGCACGGTCTCAGCTGCCTGGCAGATGTGGTTCTGCTCCAAGGGCTGCACTTCCCCACAGCTTGCGCGCAGAGCCCAGCACCAGGACAAAGCCCTCTCAGCAGCTCTGGGGGCTGGATTCTGCGAGGGCTGAAAGTCAGAAATACCTTTCTTCCCACTCTCAACTGCCAGTCCCAGCTGGGGAGCAGGACTGGGCATCTCAGGGCTCACTGAGGAGGTCAGGAGAGCCATCACTGGCTGCATCCTCACCCCACAGGCAGCACTGACAGCCATGCTCAGGGGACAGTGGTCCAGGGATGCTATGGCAATACAGAACTGTGTGCCTGAGCTGAGAAGGCAGAGGGCAGTGTGAGGTTTGAGGTGGGGTGGAGAGTTCATGCAGCAATAGCCAGCTCAATGTGGGGTGTCCCATTCTGGCATCTGCACTTCAGGCAGTCCTTGTGAAAAGGCATTGGAAGCAGGAGGGACAGCCCTCTCCTGCAGCATGGGATCAGCCTCACCCCTGCACCTGGCTGGGGCTCTGGGAGCTGGACCCACCTGTGTGGGCAGCAGTGAAGAGGACAGCCCAGGCTGCTTCCTGGGGTGGTGAACATCTGCTGAGTCTCACAGGCCCCAGAGCTCCAGGTCAGGCACTGCATGGGGACAGCTGGACATGGCTTGAGGGTGACAGTGTCAAGGTTTTGGCTGCGTGTTGCTGCCCCTCTGGCCCTGAGGGCCAGCCTGGAGGTGGCTGCAGGGCACTGGGCTCTGCTTCTGTCATCCCTTCCTGCGGCTGTAGGAGGATGGGTCTGTGCCCAGCCAGGAAGCAGAAGTGCTCTCTGAGAGCCTGGTGCAGACTTCCTCCCACTGCCACGAGGCAGCAGCGCTGCCTGGGGCTGGGGAAGGTCTGTTTTCCTGCATGATGGAAGGGGGCTGGTGTTGGAGCCCCATAATGTTGGCCATGGGAGCAGGACTGGCTGCCATCCCTGGGCTAGGGCAGCAGCATAGCAAGAGAGAGCCCAGAGCAAACTTTATGGGCAGCCAGCTGTCCTGCCTGGGTCAAGCTGCACTCAACACTTTCCCACTATTACTGCTTCCTACCAGCCAGTCCCAGCAGTGCTGGTGGGTGCCCAACCCACCCTTGTGCTCTGCACTGCCTGCCTTTCCTGGAGCAAGCCATAGGGTAGAGGTGATGGGGTTTCCCAACATGGCTAGGACAGACCCTGCAGCAGGGTGTCAGAGCAGGTCATGGCTGTGAGGCTCCTCACCCTGCTGTGCACAATGTGGTGGCCTCCTGCTGGGTGCTGCTTGGGTGGATGCAGCTGCCTAGACCCCATGGCCGCAGTCCTCTTCTTGAGATGGGCACTGCTGGGACCAACTGCAAAGCAAGAGGTTGTGCCTGAGCCAGCCATGCTGACACCGTCCCATCCCATCATCTTCTCAGCAGACACCCTGGTGGGGAAGATCACCATGCCGGCATATGCACTGAGCGACGATGACTGCTCCTCTGGGTACCAGCAGCTGAGCGTGGAGAGCGACCCCGAGGAGGGTGGGGAGCCTGGCCCCGCGGCGCTGCCCTGCCGCCAGTGTGGGCTGCAGCTGGCTGCCAGCCTCGGGCAGAGCTGCCTGCAGTGTGCCGGCACGGAGGGCGGCCGCAACCAGCGCATTGTGTACTCCTGCCAGCTCTGCCCCTTCGCCTCCCACTACTC
The DNA here is from genome assembly GCA_024733675.1 of Psilopsiagon aymara. NCBI lineage: Eukaryota > Metazoa > Chordata > Aves > Psittaciformes > Psittacidae > Psilopsiagon > Psilopsiagon aymara. The sequence goes on along the minus strand of JANRGW010032695.1, from coordinate 9,162 downwards.
CAGCCACCTCAAGCGCCACATGAAAACACACAACGGGGAGAAGCCGTTCGCATGCACGCAGTGTGCCTACGCCTCTGCCCAACTGGTGAACCTGACCCGACACTTGCGCACACACACTGGGGAGAAGCCGTACCACTGCACGTGCTGCAGCTTCGCCTGCAGCAGCCTGGGCAACCTCAAACGCCATGAACGGGTCCACAGCCAGGACAAGCCCTTCCAGTGTGCTGCCTGTGACTATCGCTGCAACCAGAGCCGCAACCTGAAGAGGCACATGCTCAGCCACCGCCTGCCTGAAGGCGAAGTGCCGCACCAGCAGGACAAGGACCCAGGTAAAGGTGGAGGGGATGGGAGGAGCTGCTGGGGGACCCCTATGGCACAGCCTTGGGGGTGGGGGAGAGGGAAGGTGTGTGTCCTGTGCCAGGCCTGGTGCCACCAGCCTCAGCTGGGGCTTCTCATGGAGCTGAGCCTGACCAGCACTGTGCTGCCCTGCTCACAGCCCTCTTTGTGTTCATCCCACAGAGCCTTTGCTGCCGGAGCTGAGCCTGCACGTGGGCAGCGGCAGTGGCCCCTTCCTGCCTGGCTGCACTCGGCTGCGGGGCGAGGAGTCAGCTGCATTGCCCGAGTTGCTTTACCCCTTCACATGCCGCATGTGCGGTCTGGTGCTGGACGACGGGTTTGCGCAGGATGAGGGGCGGGCTGAGCAGGTCTGTGGGCGCTGCAGCCTGGCGGTGCTGGGCACTGAGCCGGGTGCCAGCCCCCGCAAGGGCACTGGGGACAAAGGCTTTTCCTGCAACTTCTGTCCCTTTGTCACCCACTACCCCAACCACTTGGCGCGGCACATGAAGACGCACAGTGGGGAAAAGCCATTTGCCTGCCCGCTCTGCCCTTACGCCTCTGCCCACCTCGACAACCTGAAGCGGCACCAGCGAGTGCACACAGGCGAGAAGCCCTACAAGTGCCAGCTCTGCGACTACGCCTGTGGCAACCTGGCCAACCTCAAGCGTCACGGGCGCATCCACTCTGGCGACAAGCCCTTTCAGTGCAGCCTCTGCAGCTACAGCTGCAACCAGAGCATGAACCTGAAGCGGCACATGCTGCGGCACACAGGTGAGAAGCCCTTCCAGTGCCGGAACTGCTCTTACACCACTGGCCATTGGGACAACTACAAGCGCCACCAGAAGATCCATGGCCACACAGCCGAGAGCTGGGTAAACCCACGCAATGCCAAAGCCCTCCTGGCCCCTCCAGCTGTGGGCACGGCCCTGCCCTGAGACAGCACTTAGCCCAGCTGCAGGGGTGTCCAGCCCTACATCAGGCCCAGGGTGCCTCAGCCCCTGCCCTCCCTGGGGGAGGGACGGGCAGCAGACTCCACAGGGGTTCAGGGCTGCTTTATGTGGTGCCCATGGGTGCACTGGGACCTTCAGCAGCCCTATCCTTCCTTGGCAGGACAAAGCCACAAACAGCAGCTCAGGTCGCTACCCCAGAGGTGGTAGTGCCATGCCCCTGGGAGTGATACCTGCCTGTTCCTGCCTTTTGGAGTCATCTTCTGACGGACCTTGGGGAAAGGGGGGAGGGAGGACTGGTTCCATGGCTGTTGCCATGCTGGTCAGTGTAATTTATATTGTGTATAAAAGCATTAAACCGTCAGTTTTGTTATCTGCTATTCTCCCAGAGGGCCTTGTTCTGCTTCAGGTGAGGACAGCGTGGGCTCATAGTGTGTGCAGGGAGGAGAGGGACAGCAGTCACCCCCCAACAGACAGCCCAGTACCAATCAGGATCCATTTTAATCATCGTTGCAGTGTGTAAACATCGGTTACTGTCCATTAATGCTCCGGTCGGTCTGAGCAGCAGAAGATACGTGGTTACAAGCCTAGATTACGCTGGAGTCTATGAGCGGGTTAGAGAGGGGGCTCTGCACAGAGCCCCCTGGAGACAGTTTACTGCAGCCTGTCTCTGAGCAGAAACCTAAATGCTAATTTGGCATATACGGAGTCTCACGAGGGCCACTTGGTGCCACCAGGCTGTGCCCAGCCTCGCAGGGAAGCTCCTGGCTGGGGAAGGGCCCCCAGCTCTGGGCCAGGCTCCATGATGCTGCTCCAGGGCTTGGCCTGGGCACGCTGCTCAGGTTGGGCTGGTGCCACCCTGGGAACAGGCCCTCTCCCAGCTGGAGCCAGCAGCAGGAGGAGTTCAGCTGCCCCCATCCCAAAGGCAGCGGTGGGCAGGGGCTGAGCTCCCCAGCCCAGGGGAGCAGGGAAAGGTGGATGTAGCAGGTGAGAGGCACGTTGATTGCAACCTGTGCAGGTCGTACATTCCTCAGCGAAGGCCCTCGGCGGGTGCTGTCCTAGGAAGGGGGGCACTACAGATCTTCATCGCCAATGCCCTCAAAGGCATAATTGCCATGGAAGTCATTAGCGCCCACATCATTAGCAGAGCTGGAGTGGCTGATCCCTCGAAGGCTGACAGAGGTGAGCTTGCTCTGTGGAGAGGGGAGATATTAGGGAGGATCCCCTCTCAGCCCAAAGGTGATGGCACCAATGCACCCACACACAACTCACCGAGAGTTTGGCCATTGGCTCCCTGGAGGCATCAGGTGAGTCCTGTAGGGACAGCAGGGTCAGGCAGCACTGAGGTGGTAGGATGCGCCACCCACCCTTCCCAAATCTGAATCTCCCCGCACTCCTGGGATATGGCCAGGCTGCCCTCCCCTCCCCAGGGAATCTGGCTCCTGGAGATGAGTCCAGGTCCTCTTTCTCTTTCCAGGGCTGCAGGAGTGGGGCACTGCAGCCTTGCTGTCCTCTGCCCTTCCCCCAGCCCTGCCAAGAGGATAGTAGCATCTCTGGGGGTAGTGGGCTCTGGTACCCACCACAGAGCAAAGCCCATGGTCACACCTGTCTCCCCCACCAGGGCTGCAGGGTCCTACTCACCAGCAGTGGGGGGGATTTCACAGCTTGCTGGCTGTCCGAGCGCCGCAGAGCCCCATTCATGCGCCGGCGAAACATCTGCAGGGAAGGAGCTCAGCTCAGCCACAGGGTCCCCATGGGCAGCTCTAGAGGTTAAAACAGCCCCTGGGGACCCTTCATATTGCCCCGTGCTGAGAGGAGCAAGCAGGGCCCAGCCTAGACCCTGGGAAGTCACAGGGGTGGAACAGGATGACACCCCAGAGAAAACACTCAGCCCCAGCCCTCACCTTCCTGATGCTGCCTCCAGACTTTTTCACCATCAACTCATCCACCATGGACTGCAGGCAGATGCTCAGCATAATGGCCTGCAAGAGACATGTCACAAGGCTTCATGCACCCCTATGGCTTTCCCAACATGACACACCAAGCCCAGACCAGCCTTTTCCCTCACCTCCATGCTTGTGCACAGCCAGCCTAGCACACAGGCAGCCCTACCTGTGGACTGGTGATGGTGACCCACTGCAACCGGTCCTTGCTCATTAGGTATTCAAAAGCCAGCTCCAGCTTTACCTCAGACTTTGCCGGGCTGCTGCCTGAGGGACCATTGCTCATTGGCACCTGCAAGGGCACACACTGAGGCTGGGAGCCTCCAGAGGGAAAGGAGCCAGCTTCCCAGGCCCCTGTGCTGTCAGAGGGCACACTTCAGCCAGGCACTGCACACCCTGCCCAGCTCCCACTGACATTCCACCACCGCCAATCCCCTCAAAGTCCTCACACCCATGGCCCCCTCAACCCCCAAGGCACAACTCAGACCCTTCCCAGGGCAGCTGGGTGGAAGCAGGCAACACAGACAGCACCTTTTTGGGGGGAGGGCTCTCAGACTACCCTGGCACAGCTGGGTCTCAGCAGACCCCTCCCTGCTCCCCAGGGTCTCACAGACATGTAGGACTCACTGAGGACGTGACTCGCCAGCACCGCATGCGTGTGACCTTGAAGCTGCCTTCCTTGATCTGCTCGTTGGGCAGCCGCACCTGGAAGTTGAGCTCGTTGTTGCCAGCACTGACGACTACATGGCATCCCTTCTCTGGGAAGTCAGTGACGCAGGGGTCGAACTTGAGATAGCCATAGTACTTGAGGGTCTGGGCCAGGCGGATGAACTGCAGGGAAGAGACAGGGAAGCTCAGCACAGGATGCCACCCTCCCAGCATACCTCCTGGGCCAGCAACAGGCCACAAACTCAGCATCCTAAGTTCACAGGGGAGAGGTGCCAGTCTGGTGCTGGGACTGCTCCAGTCGCAGCATTGTGCACTCCCCTACCTCCTTCTTGGAGACTTTTTCCTGCAGGGACTTCAGTTGCCGGTGCTGTTCTTTGTTGACAAGGATCCATCCACGCTCAATGTCTGACACCGTCTACCAAGGAGCAGAAGCCGGTGAGCAGCTGAGCCCAGAGCCACTCAAGACCCAACAACAGCCATAGATGGGCCACACTGGGCCACACTGACCCTCACCTGTGCATACAGCAAGTTCAACCCCACACGATGCTCCATTACATCATCATCATAGGAGGAGTCCCAGTAGCTAGAAGGAAACCACATGGGTCAACCTATTCCACAACTCCTAACAGCAGTGGGGAGAAAAACACCCCCCATGTTGGGACAAGGTCCTGGGCTGGCTCTCCGGCCAGCTGCCCCATTAGCCAGCAGTTGCCATGTCCCATTCTTCCTCTTAAATTGCCGCCAGAGGCAGGAAGGGCTGTGTCAGGGTAAGTGGAAACAAGCCCAACAGGGCAGCCCAGCCACCCCATGTCATGGCTGGGGAAGCCCAGGTGTGTTCCTGCAGGCCAAAGCACTCACAGGTGGCAATGGCAGGCAGAGAAAGGTCTCTCTGCAGTGCGCAAAGCCCAGACAAGGCCCCACTGCCCCAGCAGGCACTGCCCCTCCAGGCCTGTTGCTCACCTCTTGCGCAGGATGATCCGGAACTCGGGGTTGTGCAGGCTGGTGACGGACACATACGGCAGCTCAAACTCCTGCAGCTTCCGCACGACTGCAAGGAAACAGCAACTCAGCAGCAGCTCAGGGCAGCAGGAGCCCACGAGACCCCTGCCAGCCAAGGCAGCCCAGGGGAGCCCGCTGGATTCCCACACCCAAGGCAGGGCCGTGGGGTCCAAGTACACAGCTCTTGCGCCAGGACAGGGTACAAGGCAGATGTCCCACTGCAGCTCTCATGGGGCTCCAGCACGCTCTACTCACAGGAGAAAGCTCCATCCTTGGTCTCTCTCACTAGGAAGAGGCTGAAATAGCCAACCAGGTCATCTGGCAGATCCAGCTTGGAGGCCACAGCCTGGGAGCGAGAGCAGGAAGTCACCACTTCCCGCAGAGAGGCAGCCCTTCTACATCCTTACCCCATGGCAGGATTAAGCCTGCGTGTGCTCTGGTGCCTCCCAACAGCAGGAAAGCAGCACCTCTGCTGTGCTGGGGGCCAGGGCAGGGGGGACAATGGAAAGGGAGGGGGAGAATTACATCCACCATGAGACAGCTAGGGCTTCCTGACATTAGTCTGGGCCCATACGTCAGCACACCCTTTCCAGCTCTTCAGCCCCACAACAACGCCGCTCTGGGGTAGGGACTCAGCGGGGCGGGCCAGGGGCTGACAGGCTAAGGAAGCTCCCACATGCATGAGAAGCCACAGAACTCGGCAGGAGGAGCTGGACTTCCCCAGCACAAGAACTTTGTCACCTCAAGGACATCCTCTGTCTGGTCCGAGGTAAGTATGGTGACCTTGACCTTTTGGCCATTGGAAAGCAGCACTTCCAGCACCACCTCCTCTGTGGGTATCTGCTGCGTCTCCTGCAGAGAGAAACAGGATTGCCACAGTGCCCCCCCCACTGCAGACCATCCTCACAGTCCAAGGGCCCCAGCTCGCACTGCCCAGCCCCAGCGGTCGGCACTCACCCCCATGCAGGCTGCCCCAGCAGCCCACCACCTCCAGCAGCTCCACCCTCACCTGCTGGGCTTTGCGCAGGAAGCTATTGAAGGTCTCACTCCCTCCAAGTGTCGGGTCCTGCCGCACTGGGATGGAAGATGAGCAGGGAGTCAGTTGTTATATGGGAAGGGGCAGGGACCCACAGCAATGCCTGTTTGCTCTGCAGCCACGCAGAGTCTGCACTCAGACTAAGCAAGTCTGCCAGGACTGATGTCCAGTGGACAAGGCCAGCTAATGCCAGAGTGAGTATGAAGATGTGCCACGGCAAATAGCAGTGCAGGAAGGAAGGTGCAGGTAGTGCCCCAGTGCCCTGAGTGACCAAGCAGGGGGCAGCCAAACCTGAGCTGCAGCATGGTGCAGACTCAGCTTACCTGCCTGCATGTATTTCTCCAGCTGCTCCCGTCGTTGCTCTACCTCTGCTGGGGTGAGTGTGAAGATCTTCTTTGGGGGAAAGGCTGGGACCACATTAGTGCCATACTCCTTCCTTAACTGGGAAGAGAGCAGAGTGCCATGAGAGTCTTCAGAGTCTGACCTCTCCTGCAGAGCTGATTTTCAGGACCCTGGCAAAGGGAGTTCTCACGAACCCAGCCAGGACATCACAGGAGAGAAGGCTCTGTTCCTTGGCTCCAATGCCAAGGAACAGAACAATCCCCTCCCCAGCCCCATGGGCAGCACATGCCTGCCTGCAGCCAGCACAGCACCCAATGCTGTGGCTCTCACACAGTGCCTTCCTGCAGCACCCAACAGCAGCCCACAGGACACAGCACCCTGCCTGCCAAAAGCACAGCAGGCACCTCAGGACAGGCGTGGATGACAGCAGCTCCCACCACCACTGAGGATGGCTCCCTACCTGCTCGTGCAGCCCCAGGAGCTGGCTGTAACGCACTCGGCAGTGCAACACCCCGTTCACGTGGATGTTGTAGGCCTGTGGGGAGAGACACCAGTCAGACGCCAGCAACCTCCAGATCCACAGGCTACCCCAGGATGAAGCCCCTGCAGGGCCACAGCCCAGAAGAAGGCGATGCTCCTGAGGACACCACTGAGGGGCAGAGTGGGCACCCCCAGCCTTCCCCTCCTGGCAGCAGAGCTCAGCCCCCATCCTGGGAAGTGCCAGGACCCACCTTTTCCCCTCACATGCCATTTCCCAGGCTGGACACCACTGCAGGAGCTGGATTTGCCTTGCAGGTACCAGCCCCAGCCTGGAGGCACCAATGCCAGCATCATGCTGTTCACTACCCGGACCCCATCCAGAGCCTGCCCCAGAGCACACAGCTCAGCAGTGCTTCCCATGTGGAGCCAGGACCCTCTCCAGCTCACTGGGGCAGCACCCCAATGGAGGTGGACACATGCAACAAGCAGCTTCAGGTAGGCACAGCCATGGCTCCATGCACAGCCAGGACCAGAAGGAGCTGTGTCAGCATCCAAGGGCTATCAAGCGAGAACAGATCAAACATCCAGGACTTGCACAGAAGAGTACAATACAGCTCTGAAAGGTTTCTGTGTGCTGCTCTTCTGAAGACAAGTCAGCATTGGTGCAGCCATGCAGCCCTGGGGATATGGTCAAAACCACTCAGGAAGTTGAAGCACATCCAAGAGATGTGCCAACAGACACCAAGAAGGGGTAATCCTGCAGCTGCCCAGCCACAGGGAGCGTACAGAGCCACGCTGCAGCCCCATGGGCACGGCTGTCCCTCAAGTCAGCAGGCAACAACACCCCTCCATGCTCCCGGCAGCAAGGAAGGGCAGCAGCTCCCCGTCCTGCAGGCCCCAAACACATTTGGAGAAGCGAGCAGCGTAACACAGTGGCCAGCACAGCAACCCAGGCTGCACTCAGGCCAGTGGAGAGGAGCCTGATGTCCAGCTGCAGAGAGCTGCATGGCCAAGACATCCCCACTGCCAAAGGCTGCAGGTTTGGGCTCGCTCCAGCACCTCCCAGGGTGCATGGCCACAGCCATTCCACACCACAGGGCAAGGGATTCTTTCTTTGTGTGCTGCCTGCCCGCCCTGGGGCCACCAGAACACATCCCAGCACTTCGGATTGCTTGAAAGTATGAGAACTGCTGCAGAGAGCTCGGCAGAACATATCCCTCAGCCAAGGGGAGAGGACGGAAACCCTCTGACACTGCTGACAGAGCTGCACAGGGCCCAATGACTCCATACCCGAGGTCCCAGGCACCCTGCCACAGGCAGCATCCTCCAAGGTGACAGTGCTTTTCCCCTCTGTGCCAGAGCAGGTCCTGCCATCCCCAGAACGGTGTTTGGGAGGGCAGGACTGCACCACAGGGGATGGAGATGTGCCTCCAGCCAGCAACTGCAGCTCAGGCATGTACCTCCTATGGCCGTTTCACTCACTGGAAGCCCCAAGCATCCTCCTGCCCCTGACAACTGGGGCTGCCTGGGGTCAGCAAAGGCACCCGCCCAGGCCATGCTGGCCCTGCACACACTGGAGCTCACACTGGCTTCTCACACCACCTCTGTGGGCTCACCAGCTCCTGCCCTGACTCAGGGCTGCAAAGGAGCTCTGCTCTGACACTGGGAACACCGCCTGAGGGCAAAGTGCAGAGTGCTCCTGCGGCCCTTGTACATCCACAGCTGCCTGTGGATCACAAGGAAGATTCACAGCCCTTCCTGCAGCTCACAACCACCCTGTGTGTCCCGGACACATCACCTCGTGCTGCCGAGAGCACCGGGGAGATCTCCCAGCGAGGAATCTCGGCAAACTGAAGCAGAGGGCCTGGCCCCGGCCCCTGCGGCTGCACCATCAAGCAGTGCAGGGGGCTCAGCCCGCCGCAGTGTTCCTCCGGTGACCGGGGTACGGGCTCCGGAGGAGCTGCCAAGCCGGAGGGCGTTCACGGCGCGCCGAGCAAAACAGGAAGCCGGGACGGACGCACGGGCTGGCGGCCCCGGGACGGGATGCGGCCGCCGCCCGCTGTCCTTCCCCCCGCCCCGCAGCTCACCGGGCTCGGCCCCGTCTCTGCCGGCCCTGGGGCGCCGGGGCGGCGCGGCCAGGGAGCGGGGTACCGGCTGGGGATGGCGGCCCCGGCCTGCACAAGGCCACCCGCGACCGGCGTCGGGACTACGGGCCCGCACAGCCCCACCGGGCAGCGACCGCCCCGTAACGTCGGATTCAGACCCGGCCCCACCGGCCCGGAGGTCACCGCCCCGCTCCGCCCCGCACCCGCAGGACAGCTCCGAGCCGGCCCCGCTCACCACGTAGGCGGCGCCGCCATCGCCGGCGCGGGTCTCGGTCTCGGGAATGGAGAAATGCATGGCGGGGCCG
>JANRGW010032694.1:0-23095 GCA_024733675.1 Psilopsiagon aymara | reverse complement strand
TTCAAGGCCAGGCTGGACATAGCCTTGGGTGGTATGGTTTAGTGGGAGGTGTCCCTACCCATGGCAGGGGGGTTGGAGCTAGATGATCTTAAGGTCCTTTCCAACCCTAACTATTCTATGATTCTATTCTATGATTCTATGAAAGTTTCCTGTGGTTCTGCAGCAGCTCATGCTGAAAGCCCATGCTTGAGAGAGGACCAAATGGTCAAATCACCTCCACAGAGGCTACAGGTTAGGACCAGGGGACATTCCTAATTGAATGAGCACATAAACTCACTACAACATAAAATCAGTTACTTAGGACTGATAGAGGAGGAGGGCAAATCTGATACACCAACCCGATCAAACAGTACATGGAGTTTACATGAACCCCCCTTGATTTGATATCATATTACATTTCCTGACACTGTACCAAGAGGTCTTTCCTTGTACATGAAACATAGAATTGAACACTGAAGTTTAGTTGTCTCTTTTACCTTGAAAATCTCAGGACTGCTTAACAGTCAAGATGCAGTACACAGCAGTTCTTGTTTCCCACATAAAAGCAGACGTCTAATACCAAAGTTTCTCTGGGAATCCCAAAATTAAAAGATTCAAAGCCTTTTCAGCCCTCACACCAAGCTATCAATCTGTGCAAAGAACAGTTTATTCCTCAACTCTGCCTTTGACGTAGGCACGATACAACAGGGAAACTATTTTAGAAGGTCTGCAGCTGAATCAGCTTCCAAAGTACTACTCCAGACTGAAATATTAAAGGGCAGTGTGCAGGCAAAACAGCATTGGAAGCCAGCAGCTAGCAATGTGCATCACGGATTGATTTCTCTCAATTAGCATAGCAATTTTCTGCATGTTTTCCAAAAAGCGCACATCAGTTTTGCCAAAAATAGGATCAAATCCACCATGCAAATCATTGTCACAGCTCAAAATGCTAATCATTTTTTTTAAGGACACATCAGCCCATGTGCAGACAGGTTAAATTTAAGGCACAGCGTGACCAAGAAGCTAAATACACTCCTTTGAAAATACTGAATGAAGAGGTTAGCCTGTCTTTGACTCACCAGTCACAAGTGTGACAGCAATGGAGGAAGCAGGTAGCTTTTGGTTTAGAGGTCGTAACTACATGTACCTGCCCCAGTCAGTGCTTTCAAATCTAATGTGCACTTGCTCTTCCCCTCTCCTTTCATGCTTTACTGATCCTTTTTGCTAATCAATCAGAAGAACTAACACTTATATTTTCCTCCCTCCTCTTGAGAATGTGGATGAATGATTAAAGCTGCCAGGGTAACCTCTTTGGCATGCATGTCAGTAACTCCCCACCTAATAGCCTTTCCTCTGCCTCAGTGCCCTGGCCCACTGGTGATTACTGCAATTCCTTGAAGTGGTCAAATTGCAGGGCAGCCCCCATGGAAACCTATTTGGAGCTGTTCAAGCTCATACCAAAGAATGATGTTTTTAATACAGATTGTTCTTTTTAAAGCCCTACAAAAGCAGCTGTAATCAATCGTAGTGGGAGCACTGCAAACCTCCACCAGTTTCAAAAGCCCCATATTGATTCCTTTCCAGCCCATGGATTTCAACCAAATAACCCCATGCGAGGAACCCAGAATCAACTAACATGAAATCATTTAAATTAAGATATTTTTGCATTAGCAGCAAGAATTGGCATAAACTCAATCAATTACATTCCTTTTCCATAAGCAGGGAAATTACAAATAAAACAACTATATTATTAAAGTTACATTATGCACCAAGTAAATATTATTAACGAAGGTTATGTAGGGCAACTGATGTTTATCAAAGATGAGTAGGAATCAGTTTCACAGTTTAAGGAGTGAGATTTCCAATTTTTGAATGCATAATATGTTACTCAGTAGGGATTCATTCATCAAGATCTACAAATCTCCCAATGAACACTTCTGTTTGTCACAGCAGGCTTTTGGTGGCATCCCACCAAAGCTTCCCACAGGTGGAAAACCAACCACTGGTGGATGTATAATCTGTTTGATCTTTCTAAAATTGTGTGCCATCATAGCAGTTAGCTGAAGTAACTTCCCTCCCTCCCACAAACACATGCAACCTATTTCAGAAGATGGTCATAAACTGCTCTAAATGAGGAAGAATCCTAGATCCCCTAGAACCAAGATGAATGTTGGTGGTAACACATTCATATCCCAGATTTGCTAGATTCTTATTTAAGGAAAGTAGAGCTCAAATAAGATTCAGGCATGCTTAAATGAAACACAGCTTTGTACCAGGACTGTAGTTTCATTACGACAGAATATGCACATTGTGCACTCAACGTGAGAGCAAAGAATCATCCTTTGAGCAAATATCCTAAAAAAAAAAAAAAAACAGAAATAAACAAAAAACCCTAAATCATCATTTTTATACTACTTTGGGTGCTGAGAGAGAGTATTTTCTGCTCAAAACTGGTACAATCTAATGATGCAAAATGCAAACTGAACTGCAGGTCAGTGTGAACTTTGCATTAGCCAGCAGAACATGCTACACGTGCCAACTTCTTTCTTCAGTCCATGAAAACGATCACAACTTCATTTATTCAGGTAACTACTTTGGGTAGTGCCTGAAAGCACAGAAATGAGGAATCAGTTTGTCCTCTGTCAGGAAAAGCACTGGTAAATCCAAAACTTGGTTAAATTGGGCCAGAGGCCATAATCTCCATGGCCAAAAGGATAAACGGTATAATTCTTTCCACTGGTATAGTCTTCTCAGACAGAGATAGCAAACACAGAAAGCATTAAGAGACCAGGTACATCCTTCTGAGATAACTCTTCATATTCCAGATTCCCAAATGGTAAGACAACAAAGATGACTTTATTGCCATTTGCAGGTGCCAACTCATACTCACCTCACTGCTCTACAAGATTAAGTTGTTGGATTCTGCACTCTGATCCCATCTTACTTAACTGCATTTTTGCTACAAAAGCTTGGTGTTCATATCCTCTTTGATGCATAAAAAGATAAGAAATTAGTTTACTTCAGATGGGATAAAACATCACTCTAATAACTTCTACTATAACAGAAATTGAGTGAAATCAGAGATACAGCAGCTTGTACAGGCTGCATGGCTTCAGAAGCAGTCTTCTGTCTGGTATGCTGCCCTTCAGGCATGACTCCCCTCCTTCACCAGGGAAAATGAACTGGCGCATCACCAACAGAAGCCTGCGTGACTCCTCAGCCAAAGATGACAGACAGGTTGGGCTGGGGTAGCCCAGCCAAGATCCTAGCCTGGTGGGGCCGAGGCAAGAAGGAAGGATTTTCCCTCCTTCCCTCTCTCTGCTTTTGATTCTCCTGTTGGCCCCCTGGGGCTTGCAGTGCAGCATTGGACTGGGCAAGGGAAGCAAGGGGGATAATTTCTTCTGAAGACAAATACAGTCCAGGGTTACATTTGGAACCTAAATGGACATACTGAGCAGAACCACTAAAAGAGAATTTGGGCTATATTGTTAGGAACTTTTCCCTGGATGGTTTTGCAGGTGGTTGACCCCATATCAACAGCACAGCAAGAGAAAACAAGACAGAGCCTCAGTGAGGCAGTCTGCTGTGAGCCTCCATACCTGCCGTAAGACCCTTCTGCACACCATAACAATTACCATGCATTCATATTCATTAGAACCACCTGCCTAATCTTAAAAAAACCCACAAACATACACAGAAAACATCAAGCTGAAACTGTGTAGTATAAAGTACACTAGAATAATAGTCCTCGGGCAGTGGAAAGACTGACATCAGATTTCCTGCAGAGGTTCACTTTCCCACCGCAATCCCAGCTCCTGACCCTTTCCCCTGTGCTACTCCTTCCCTATAAACTGTGTATGTGGATGTGGCAGAACATGGATCAAACAACTCTGAAGCTGAACGTATAGCAATCCCTCAGAATAAAAGTTTCAACCTTAATTATGTAATACCACCTTTGAATGGCATGTTACAATTCTTTGGTTTAAGGCATGGTCAAGAAAGCTGCTCCTTTAACTGAAGGATTGGTGAACTGCTAACATTGCCTCCCAGTTATCATGAGTGGCTACCATTAATGAAAACTGGCTGAAATAAGCTTCATATTGATTACCTTCAGCTGATGTTTTAAAAAACAATGCTACATAAAACTAGAACCAAAACAATTACATTCATAACTAAGTTAGGGATGAATTACACTGTATTTCATAAATTCGCTTCCCTTGATTTAAAGGAAAGCAAGCCAGGTAAGCTGCTTGACAGCATTTCTAACAATGATAGATCTTACTGAAGAATAAAATACAACAAAGTCTCTAAATAGTATTAAATATCTGTTAATAAAGAACAACACTTCCTTTCTAATGTTCATAATTTAGAGTTCTGCTGAAGGGAACAAAGATTTCAGTATTTCTACAACCAAACTCTGAATCTTCATGAAACTGTCCCAGCACCATCAATACAAGGTTACCAGCACTCTGCAGTCTTTACAGCCTTACCAACGGTCTAAAGCTTTTAAAAATCCATATGCCTACAAAACCACCTGAAGCTGCTACACATTAAGAATTTCACAGTATTATTGACCTCGGCAGCCTCTTTATCCTCAGTAAGTTATTTTAAGCAACTTTCTGCCAGCAAGCAAGTCTCTTTGTTAGGCTTTGTCAGTATTATTGCTAAAGCACTGCTTACCATACAGCACAAAGCTGGGAGGTACTAAGCAGAAACTGAAAAGGGGGTCTGTCAAGCTCCCTTTTTATTTCCTTATTTTCTCCACTTCTCTGATATGCTTCTAATATTCTACAGACCACTGCCCTGCTGCCTGGAATCTGGCTGCGCACCTAAGCCACCTCCTGAGAGGGGGAAATGTGAATGTGCATCAGACAAAATAGCCCAAATCCACATACTTTTGAAACCATGCTATTTCATTTGCACACTTTCTTTTGCCTTGTTGACACTTTTATAGTATGCATATCATAGAGAGATATATACACATATCTGTGTGCTATCTTTATGTATATCATAGAGAAACAGAAGCTAGCAAGTGTATTTACCCACTGAAGAAGAAAACATATCACCTGTCTTGGGAGGTAAGGCAGGAAAGGAAGAAAGGCAAATTTCTCACACTTCAAACTCAAACCCCAAACACTCTGCTTTGTTCTTATACCCCTTATCAGATAAAAGCCCCCAACTTAAGGACCATATTTCTGTGGTATGGTAGGAAAAGCAAACATCAATCTGACACATATCAGCAAATATCAAAAGCAATCTTATGGTCTTCTGCAGGCTTATGCCTGGAGGTATCAACTGAGAAGGCCAGTGCTAGCACAGCAGTCTTCCTTGGGCTGTAACTTAAGAATAGCCACAGTTGAGCAGCCACATCCATGTTGTTTCTACTCTCCTACTTATCAAAACTATGTATACAATAATCCTGTTTGGGGAAGCAATTCTTGCTAATAAAGTTTCATTATCTTGAAAGCCTGTGTGGCCAGTGAATTACTAAGACCTAGCCTGTTTTATTCCAAGGCAACACTATAAAATGTAATCAACTGACAGCCCGCGGAGACACAGGGAGATTTCGATTCGATACCAACTTCTGTATCACACTTGACAAACAGGCTCTCACTTAAGAGCCAAGACATAGAGAGGAAGCTGCCCAGGAAGAAGAGTAAAACAAAGAGATTTAAACTGATACAAATTGTGTTCACAAAATATCTGCTACTGATATTTTATTTCTGTATGTTTGATCAACTTCCCTATTTCCTTGTTAAACCCATACCTTCTGGAGTGAATAGAAAGAATAGATGTTTTTAAGTTCAGTAAAGTTAGCAGGTACCACAAAAACACCTTTTAAGCAATGTATTATATAAGCAACTAATTCAGTTCTGGCATCTTTAGGCTACTTAATGCGGTTAAGTGTTGGCAAAATTCTGGACACAATGTATAGGTAACCTGTCAACCCTAAGTTATTCTCAGATAAAGCGTGAATATATGCCAATTATCTCCACCTTATTTCTGACAGTTCTGCTTCAAAAATACAGCACATAATCTGCCCCATATATAGCCATCAATCAAATGGAAAAATTCTCTTCAGGTTTCATTGCAGATATGTCCAAAGCAATTGCACTTTACAAGGCTATCTCCAGATTAATAACAAACGTTTAATTCAAACTACAGGTTTTTCTCTGCAAGCAATAGAAAAGGTTGCTACATAGATGGCATTAGAAAGCTTCTTAGCTCCCATTTCTGTTTGCTCCAGTAAAAGGATCACTCAGCACTCAGAACAAGCAAAAAGGAGTTTCGTCAGCCTCTTACCGATATTGGCTTCTTAATAAACCTGACCTCACCTCCTGAAAAAAATCATCTGAGGACAAAAAGGGGAGGTGAAAAGACTCTGCTTAAGGAGACCATTGGGTAAGACATTCAAATTGTCACAGCAAGAAAACACAGAATTGCTTTGGCATGTTACTAGTACATTTGCATATGCATATCTAAGATAATAGAGCAATCAAGGACTGTGTTACAAGTGACAGCAATGCAATGGGAAGCAACATTTTAACATATGCACCTATACAGATAGATAGAAGAATGTGCCTGTAATGCAGGATTAGTAGAAAGTGCAGAGGAATTTTCTCCTATACAATAGTGTACTTAAGTTCTTCTCAAATTAGACAATTTGATCAAGAATAAATCTCTCCTCACAAGGCAGAGCATGAAGTGTACAAATCAGGTTTTCGGATTTACATAAGCGGGTACATGATTTACATATACATGAGCAAATTAGGTCAAGAACTTGTCAACAAATACAATCCTGCAAATAATACAAATGGATGCAGCTTTTTATGGTATTCTGAGGAAAACACCTCTAAGGAGGCAATTACACCATGGCAAGCAGCATTGGTTTGCTCACTTTCACCACACAGGGGAGATCAGAAAGACATGTTCAAATGCCACTTTCAATAACTGAAAGAAGGCAGACCATGACCAGGAAGTATTCGAGAACTGAAAAGGTGAAGATCTTTTCTCTTGAAAACTCAATTCATGTCAGTAGCTGACGCGTGTTCTTAAAAGTCACTCAGAAGTTCATTTTACTTCACAACACTATAAACAAAGACCATTAGGCAGAAGAATGCAACAACTACAGGCATTTTGATAAAGCAGAGTCATCGGTTCAGTTCATTTCTTTACAAAAATGAGTCCATACTGGACACATCCCACAAAAAACAAAGATACTCCTCCGGTGAAATAGATAGCTGCACTTCACCTGTAGAAAAACTGGCTTATCAAGATGAACCGGCACCTCAGGAGTTTGCTGTGCTGGAACTGCTCATTTAACAGCCTGAGAGAGCACGGCCCCATATGAAGACCAGGGGCCCTGGCTCAGTTGTTGGCAGGGGCTGTCTTTCATCCATTAATTACATGCGCACACACATAGGCCCACGTTGCAGCTCCCCCAGGGAAGCCTCTGATGGGCTGAGAGAGCAGATTACTACTTTATGGCACAGATACAGCACTGTATGCAAATGAAAGGCTTAACAAGCCTCCATTTCATTCTTTTAAAATCAGTTTGAAGAGGGGAAGAATGAATAGCTCTGAAGGACACTGAAAGAAGTGACATAAACTCCTCAAAACACAGCACAGAGCTGTGGGATAACACCTCAGTTTTCAATTACCAGGGTGAGGGCAGAGTCAGGAGGCTCTGCCAACAGCCCCTCCCACCATGAAGCCTGCCAGAAAGCCAGGACTCCTCTTTACTGTCTGCTCAAACACTATGTCCTTCATGAGCCTGTTTACAACTTTAAAAAGAAAGACCAGACTATGCTCTGCAAGTCTAATATTACTGAAATCTGCTTTGGCGGTCACTCCATCTTCAACAGCAGGACATGGCGCAGGAGGGAGAGGGAAGGGTCTGTCCCATGCCCCACCAGGAGCCACAGAACCCAAGGAACACTGTCGCTCCTTACAGGCACCAGCTCAGCAGCCACGGGGCTTGGGCAGGCAGCAGACGGTGCCAGGAGCCAAAGGCAGCCCTCCTGGTAGACCCCAGGCTGCCTCCACAGGCAACATGGTGTTTCCTTCATTCTTCGCTGGCGGGGCTGGTTTGAAGTGGCGCACCATTTGCATGCAGAGTGGAAAACCTTGGTTTGTCATTAGAAAGCTGAGGAGAACTTTCCCGTGAGCTGTCCCTGGGCATGTGCCTGCTGGACATTAACTTGTCCCAGCTTGCTTTGTGCCACCTCTGCTGCAAGTCCAGCCAGCACTGACCCCAATGTGGCCTGGTTTTTATAACCCTCATTCTGTGAGTGTGGAGGGGAGTTGTGCTCTTCCCCTCCCTGCACTCCATACAGACACAATTCAGAGGGGACACAAAATGGAAAGCTTGGGTTTGTAACGGCCAGCTGCAGACCCCTAGTGCTTGCTGAAGCAAATTATAGAAGTGGCACTTCTGATGTGACCACAACGCCTAGATACATATAGGAGTTTTTTTGAAAACCAACGCATGAGATTCAAATAAAGGGCTAGTTTAGGATACTTCACACCACTGCTCCCCTTTATACTATCTTAGGAGATCAACTTAATATCCTATTATTGATTTATAATCAGGATATATAATATCCTATATATCCCAGGATATATCATATCCTATTAACATGTTTTAATTAGCCACATGATCTGAAAGTTAAAGCTAACATTCACCAAAGGAGACGCTGAAAGAAACAAGCTTCTCTCTCACTTCCAAGCCTATTCCACTGGATCACACAGCTGAAGTTTTCCATTTTGCTGGAGAAGGTTGTCATTCGTGACACTATGCAGCGCTGAAGGAGCCAAACAGATTAAATGGACATCTGCCTTTCCAGTCTGCTATAAAAGTGGTTTAATACCAAGCAGTGTCTAAACAGTAAAACTGTCTGCAATTGCTGCTCTATAATCTGTGAGTAATCAATCAATCTCCACGCTGGGCTTCCATCACTGTTTCTCTGCAAGCAGCTGTAAAAATTTCCAGGGCACACACTCCTTGTTTATACTCCAACGCTAAAGAGAAATTAAACAGATTCCGTCTGCATTCATGGTGATCCTGGCGCATGTCAAGTCTCAGGCTTGTATTTTCAAAGCAAAGCACAGAAGATACTATGAAGCCTGCAGTTATGGCAGCTATTTGCCATGTTACTTCCCCTCTTAATGCATTATTTAATAAATACCCTGAAGGCTTGCAAAAGCAAAGTATCCCACCCGACCTGTCAGCTTCCCACTTTTTGAAACCTTAGCACAACGGAAGGAGCTCAGGATGCAGCTGTGGTCCGGCGCCACCCATGGAGCTTGGCTGCTTCAGCTTGCAGACATCCTGAGCAACAGCACCAAGCTCGACATCTTTTTCAGACTTGTTGCTTGATGTTATAATGACTATGGGATTACAACTATGGTGCTGGGGATTCAAAGGCTTACTTCTTTTAACAATGTAATCTTGGTTGACATGTTTTGGTTAAGATCTAAGTGTCCCTTGCTCTCAGAGCTACAGAGACCCTGCCAGCAAAAGCTATGCACACCAGCAGCTGACATCTCTGTTCAAGAAAACTAAAGGTTTTAGCAGGAGAAGGCCAAGAAAGAGATGTGGGCACTCTGACCGAGGCGTGGGATTCAGAGCAATGCCAGAGCTAGATAGGGAGCTCCCAGAGGACTGGTGCACCTTGTGATGGGGTCACATCCAGATTATTCAGCTTCCCCAGCTGGACGTCAACAGGACTTACACAAGAGATGGCTTCAAGAGTGGATTAATGCTGAACCTTTTCATGTTCCTTTACCCCGCTGTTGCATAGGTTGTTGCACAGTTCTCTCTGACATGATTTATAAAGCACACAACTAACATCCATCACCTGTTTACCCCTTCATCACCTCCACAAAGCCAGAATTTCATGTGGCAGAGCCCCTTATGTTATCTGAAGCGGAGAGACAGGTTGTCCCACAAATGCACAAGTTACATCATTCGATCCAGACATGGCAAAAGTGAAATCAGTTCTCCGTAACAGGGATATCAGTTGCTGATTACGCACCTCTCAGTTGACAACTAGTTCAAAAGCAACTCCTGCCCCATGCATTTATGCACCAGTCAGTTCTGAGTTTCCAGCAAGTGCCCAACATGGTGGCTGCTCAGGACAAGCAGCCCAGCAGAAAGACATTGCTCCTTGCAGGGCCAGTGCTCAGCTCTGCTGCTGGCTGCAGCCATCCAACCTTGACGGTGCCTCCTTCATGGGCTGGAGGTTTCAGCTAGCCTGATGAAAAATGCCACAGTCTGAAACACCACATCAGCCTTGGATGAAACCTAAAGTATTTTTCCAACATTATCTGCACCTACTCCTACTCTCCCTGTCCCTCTGCCTGGCATAGGGAGGAAAGGATCAAAGCGAGTCCCCAGAGAGTCATATGCACATTCCTTTCTCTCAATCTAAGTACAATTAGCATAATCACAACAAACAGACTTCACTTGTAATTTTAAACTCATTGGCCTCATACTGGATTATCCTTTTTAGGGCTTTAATACAGTGGCACACTCAGATGAGACTAAGGAGATGGGGAGACAGAAAGTCACTGTGTATTTCAGGCACTTAACTTTAGTTCAGTCCACAGTAGCTAAATTTAGGACCAAAAGGTCCTTCTACAGATGAATGGAGAGAGGTATATTTCTCCAGAGGGCTGTTCACAGTCCTGATTTTATGTCTGAGTTCGGACTCCTCAGTTATCAGCTGAACAGTCCTTCCAACACATGTTAAGCAAGGGAGTCAATCTCTGACTGAAATGGCACCTGTAATGTCAGGTTCCAGTAGGTCTGAATGAGTTCTGGCATGCAACATTAGAGAGGCACACTGCAAAGCCAGCAGAAATACATTTTCCAAGGGAACAATTACTGTGACAACAGCACATTTATGAGACTCAGAAAGAAACTCAGTATCTCAGTGCTGCCATGAGATGCACTGAAATAAACCCCAAGCTCCACGACTTCAGGCTGCAGACCCATACTTTTGCAGCTGACAGTTCCAATAAGAGATCTCTGTTTATTTGTAATGACACAGTATAACCCAACCACATAGGTGACTCGTGCCTGGACTGGGACAGCAGGTACTCGTTTCTCTGGATGCTTTATAAGGAAGGAAAAAAAAGTAACCTCAGCATAATTCCTAACTGCAGAGTTATTTCAGTAAGAAGCAGCTGTATTTCTTTGGTCATGTATATCAGCAGTTATTTCAGCTCTGAACTATACAAGCACCCAGACATCACTGCCGTGCAACTAAAAGTGCAGATCTAGATGCATAGAAAATAAATTCTGCTAGCTAATTAACACGGTGCCAAAAAAATTCTTCCAGGTAAACTTTTTACCTCTTCTTATGTTGCTTATAGTCACTTGGTGACTGCTATGAAAGTTACATTGTTCCACGCTTGGAGCACTGCAACTCTTCTCCAATTGTTAATTCTACCCTGTACAGTCATTAAATGAATGGTAACATATATCAGACCCTTTCTCAATGCCAACCAGTGTGTACAAGAGAAAAGCATAATGCTGAGCTGAGCATAATGCTTTAGAAATAAGACTTTCCACGTGCCACTTTGAGGAATGGAAAACAAAAGAGTAGCTGCATTGCGATACAGTAATCAAAGTCCACAAGATACACAGCTATTCAGACTTGCACTATCTTGGAAGGATGTAACGGTTTATAAAACCTGCAGACTGTGTACTGTACTTTATTTTCTCATGCACGATAAGAATGAAGTCTAATCTATTAAGGCTTAAAATTAAACATCCCATATTTATTGTGCAATGAGACAGAAACCAGATAAACCAGTTTAAAAATCACAGTTCTTTTCCATGTAAAAGAGCACTGTATACCTATCAATTACAGAATAGCAGAAAACTTGACCTAAGGCCAACCTGTAAATGTGAGACGTGCTTGTGTTAAAAAGTGCTTGAAATTTCTGGTAATTATACACCTACTCTACCTACAGACAATAAGGATCTATTCCCCCAGCATAAGGCAGCACTCCAGTTCCTATTCCTGGGTCACCTCCTTTTCTTTTGAGCCAGGCTATTGATAAATACCCACACAGTATGAAAACCCCTAAGGATACCTGCATATAATGCACTTACAGACAATGGTGTTCTGGTCAGCAAGATGAAATTACCTTACAGTGGCGTAGAAAACCTTCTGAGAGGGACATATTGTCCTAATGTAATAGGAGGCTGTGGGAACAAACAAACTGAGAACAAAACAAGACAATTATACAAAAGCAACTTCCCAGCTAATGTCTAAGATGCAATTACACGATATCGGCATGCTTCCTGGCCCTAAACTGAAGTACCATTGCTGTTTGCCAGCGATAGGGGAAAAGGAAAAGAGAAAAAGCACAAACAGGCATGAAGAATTTAAAACCTGTTCCTGGAGAGCCCCCAGAGGGCCAGGCTTAAAGCAAGGGATTCAGCTCCAAAGGCATCTACTTTTAGGCAGCAATTTGCCCTGAGCTCTGTACCCAGAATCTTATTTTAATCAGTGGAAATCTTGTCACTGCAGCCAGGGGAGCCCTCTTGAGCTTCCTAAACACAAGCACATAGCACTGCTTGGGATCCTTCAGGCACCCCAACTTGTCCCCAGCTCCTGCTCCAGATGGGCATGTGCCTCCTGCAGATCCTGTCACACCTTCCAGGACTGTGTGGACCTCCCAGTGCCAGAAGGTATCTCAAATGGAGAAGAGTTTAACAGAAAGTTAAGATAATTTCTCTTCTCTGTCTAGGTTGGCAGAGCAGGCGTTGCAGGCAGAAGGAGGAGGCTGTCTCCAAATCTGGACTGGTCTGTGACATGCAAGACAAAAGATCCTGAATGAAGGCTGTGCAAGTTTTGGAAGCACCTCTGGAATGCCCAGTTTTGTAACCTCAATACACGCTCCCTATCCACAGGAATTGAATATATCACGAGTGAAGCCTGACTTATTACACTTCAGTGAGAGCAACTCCTGCACAGCAGGACAAGCTCTGGAGAATGCTCCAGGGCGTTACCCAACAGATCTTCTAGAGTCCACTTGTACCGCCTAGAAACTCCCCAGATGAAGAGGTCTAGGCCAAACCCACAACACTCCCCATGCAACAGACATCAACAGAGACTTCTGTATGCCTTGTGTGCAAGACAGTTATAAAGGGTACAAGAACTACCCTCAAGCATTTTTTTCTCTCAGATTGCCTTTTTAAGCTAAAAAAGCCAAGGACAGAAAACAGGTTTCCAAACCTTCAAAGCCAATTTAAATAACCTGTTGCTTATAGAAGTGGAAAGAACATTAGTGTCTTTATAACACAAATCTCTTAGACAATTTTTCTAATAAGTGGAAGACCCAGAATCCCTATCTCTGCCTTCTTCACCACAACTTAGAGTTGCTTAAACTGGTTCCTTTTGCTGCTGTGGGAAAGATCCTGAGAACCAACAACTGATGCTTCTGCAGCAGTGAAAGGACATGTCTAAGCTGTGCAGTACTCTGCTGAGCCCTCCTACAGATTACCAAATTCCCCTCATCCCCTTCCACCTCCAGTACATCCATGTTGGCTGTGAGAGCACAGGCTGAACAATCCTCCTCCTTTTGTAATAGTGAAAAGATAGTGAGAACATGGTGGGAAAGAGGAGGGCATCCTTCTCACCAAGTTTGTGTTGTCCTGGCTGTGAAGCAAGACCCGCGTTTTCAACAGCCCCAGGCTTCACAACTACACAGAAAATCATTTTCAGTCTAATGACTGTAGACACAGGCGTGGGGTTAGAAAATGCTGTATTACTCATATCTAGAGATTAAGAGCTGGAGAAAATAGCCTGATTTGGGGCAAGGTTTACTATCAATTCAGTGCACACAGCTACACAGTGATTTGTAGAGATTTACACACAGCTTTTCAGGAGTTGTCAGCCATATGGTCTATTTGCAAAACCAAGGCAAGTCTTCAAAGGACATTAACGAGGACTTGCAGGGTGCAGTCCTGAACTGGATCTTATCTTAGATGGGCAGTTGAAGATAGCAAAGTGAAGCACTATGAGCTGTCTGTGTTAAAATACCTGTAGATCTTCTACTTCCAAGGCTTCTCATTGTATAGATCACCAGCCATACTTATGGAAAGATTGGAAGAAAATCTTGGTGAACCTCTCATTCTTTCTTCAAGGCCAGAAAGACAGGCCTAGGCAGGATTTGCAAGGGCTGATGCATTATTACGGATGATTCCCTCTGGGCTGGATTAAGCCAGAAATTGGCCAGGCAAGGGAGTTGATAGTAGCTCTGCCCTCCTCATCAAGGTGTCGATGAAAGCTCCAAATAAGGCTTCCAAAATAAATGCTACTACAACATTTTTAGGGTGTAGGCACACCCTAAAACCTCATAAACCAACAAGAGGGCTTTTGTTCTCTTGACTGAAGGCCAAGCATTTCAGAGCACTCCCCTGAAAGTTAACCAGAAAGGCTACCTATTTCCTTCCTTCCCAGGCTCTCAAAAACACCATCAATGGTATTTTTCTACAACCATAAATCAGACTGCCTACTAACACACTGCGGCATGGTATGTAAAAGTAATTTGTACAGGCAGTTGAAAAAAATAATACGTTCATGACTGTACTCCATACTGCACCCACTTCTATTAAAAATAGGCATTCATCCTCATTGCAATAATTCTAAAGGATATAAAAGGACAATTTCTGAAAAAATATGAAGCTCTATAAATAAGACACACACAGACACACACAAAAAAAAAAGAAAAAAAATCACTCACAAAATCCAGCCACCACCAGGGAAAGATAAGTCCCAGATTTTAATTCCTTTATATGATAAAGGTCTGTGAACAAGTTAAACATAGGAGTAATTAACTTAAGTGCAAGTAACACGTGAGCTTTACTGCATATACAGCTAGAAAGCCTTGACAGCTTCCTACAGAACAGGCGTTCCCATGGGGGCTTTTAATTTATTTTAGATACAAGCACACCCTGTGAGGAACAGAAAACAATACACAAACTCTTCACAACTTGGGGATCACAGGATGCCTTGTGAGGAACAGAGAACAATGCACAAACTCTTCACAACAACTTGGGGATCACAGAATGGGCAGGGTGGGGCAGGGATTTTGATTTTTAATCTTTACCTGGTTTAGAAAACTTGCATACACTTCTGAATTTCCTTCTTTTTCACATGAAGCGTAGCTGCTGCACTGCCAACAATCGCAGGTAACTAGGAGCTCCATGCTCTATGTATGTTGTCCTTTTAAGGCAGAAAACATTGAGCAAGTTTGAACTTGCTCAATGAGCTCCATTATCTGAGCCTAAAATTTTTCCTGTGTGAAGCGAGACATCATCTAAATGTTTCTACTGCAGGCAAAATTTGCCTGTGTATTTGAAACAGCAGCATTAAACCAAATGTCTTTTACTTTGGGAAAGAATGAGCATTATTTTCAAAATTGATACAGCATAAGTACTATGCATAAATTTAAGCTTACTCATTTGGAGGCAACTTTGCCCAACAGCAAAATCCTAAGGCTGCTTCTGACAACATTTATACTGACTGACAGATGTCCCCTATTCAGTATCTGTAATGAAACCCACCTTGTGTGGGTTGAACCCACAGCACAGGTAATATTACTGCCATTGGAAGAAGCATCCTTAAATTATGGAAACCTGTCCCTGATCATTACTGGTGAGGGAAGGAAAAGAAAAGCTTAGCTAATTCAGGCTTTAGCATATTCCTCTAAGGCCGTAGGCTGCTGGAACACTGAAGCCAAACCAGAGAGGTCTTTCCCCCCTCAGAAATAATTAAATCACATTAAATAAACTTTAAAAAAATAATAGAGCAGAGGTAGTGTACAAACCTGTCTGCTATATTAAGCACTAATTGAAAAAGATACAAAACCAAACAAGTTTAGGAAAACATTAACCTTAATTATACAGTGAAAATCCATGGCTGTTAAACAATCATCCACATCTGATACTTAATTATTATGTGCCTTAAGTAAAACTGAGTACCTAGCTCAAGGGAATCCCTGATTAAAAATTAAACATAAGTAAACTGAAGCACAATAAGCCTCCAAGATTTAACAGCAATATTATCAAGTACAGCCATGAAAGAGAAGTTGTAGAACAGCATCTCAAATGAGATTGCAGTTATAAAGATACACCATTAGAGCACCGAATCTATTATCAGGGAATGAAGCTATTCCTGCCAAGCTGCTTGATAGAAACCAGACACTGATATAACCTAATCTGTACAACTTCCCATTACCAATACCACTTCCTAAAAGGAAGGCATTAAGATTGAAGGGCTCTCACAGCAGCTGTCACAATTCAGTGTATGAGGCAAAGCAAATCTAGCAGAATTACTTTTCTAAAACGTAATATGGTCACCCTGAGATGTCTTTCCAAATCAGAATTATTTAATGCTCCTTTCCAGACATGGACTTGTAGCATACTATAGAATTTCCAAGTAATTTAGTTATTTACTTTTCACAGGACTTGTTATCCAGTCCCCCTCCTTCTACCTTTGCTCTTGGCTACGCTGAAGGCCAACACTGCTGTCACTTCTGGTTTAGATAAAGAGACCTCAGTGCTCGCTCAGTGCTGTGGCAAGAAATACTCTGACACAGCCCTGATCTGTATTTTTATCTTTCTACAATCTCATTGAAGACTACAGCTTTCTTTTACACAGCCAAAGTATCAAGTTTTAGTAAGGAGGCCATTAACACTGAGCTCTTAGTACTCACCTCTCTTGAAACTCAGATTAACAGGAAAAAATGCTCCCCTCTTATTAGCCTTTTATTATGAAATAGCTATTCATAGATTCCTGAAATACCTGCAATTCTTTTCATTCACTACGAAGAAACTCTTATAAAGCTTAATGAATTGCAGAAACATTATACACTAACAAAGGCAAGATGCTTCAAGAAATAGGAGGAATGCTCGCTCAGTATCACACAACACTGAAAAAAAATGAAATAGGAAGATAACACAAAAAAAAAGTCTATTTCATAAAAACTTCCCACAGAATATATGTAAAGTATATAAAAACAGGAAAAAATAAGTACATAATGCATACACTTTCTAAAATTGAGCATTTGAAGGTGAGTTATGGGAAGAGAGTGAAAAATATCTGTGGTAAAAGACCACTGTTTCCATATAAACATGTCATAAACTATAAATCATACTTCCCTTGTCAAGTTCTTTCAAAAGCCAGTGGAGCAGGGTGAGATGACATGCTAGCACAAATCCCACACTGCAGATGGTACTGTGCTTTCAAGCCTCCTTTTTTGAGGTGTACTCCTTTGGTGTATCTGAGTGAAGAGGGGTCCAGAGATGAAGCCTCACTTGGAAAATGGGAGAGGGAGAAATTTCCCTGCATATTTTACTATTATCAATATTACACAAGCAGATGTCACACACCTTGAGGGACAAACACAGGTCATAGCAACTGCTGGCACCAGTCAAGTCACCAATTCACCAATACAATTTGGAAACCTGATTCTCCAAGAATCATGCACGAAGTACAGCTGCTGGAATTGCAATCAAAACAGAGGTACCAAAAAGAAAAGCAACTCTGCCATGTAGCCTACACCCTCCTACTTTCCAAGCCAGTGCCCTCCATTTGCTGCTGGTAAGCAGCCTCCGGATGAGAGAAGCTCTCCATCACCACAAACAGACCTGCCCAAAGAAGAAGCAGGTACCACAGCAAGGGCCATGCACACCTAGGCGTGGGTTTGCCATGTCATGTGTGAGTGTCAAGGTGCAGATCACTGCCTGTTGACTATTCTTCAAATAGGAGGAAGGTCTCACTAACAGAGAGCAGAGGAGATCTCATCACCTGAACTCTGAGGCTGAGGTGGTATGAGACAATGGAAAGAAAAGGATATACTAGGGTAGGTGTAACAAAGGTGTAATTTCCCAGTATAGGTTCTCTTCAACAGAGTATCTCAAATTTTACAGCGGCAAGATCCACCTAGTAGTGATGAGTGACATAATGGTTGAGCAACTGCAGAAACAAAACATGATGAATAAAACTGTGATTGCAGAAAGGCGCCTTTTCATCGCTAATACACACCAAGTGGATAAATTATGATGAAAGTCCTATTACATGGAAATTCAGCCACCTGGGAATTCAAACAGTGAGCAGCCAGATCTATTTTTAATTGCATTCATCTGCCAGGCCTAATAGCAGAGCTGTGCCAAATCCTCCAGAACAGAGCAGAACTGACTATGGGCTTCAAAGGTATGACCATACTGCACTCACCGCACAGTAGGTGCCTAAAAATCCTGCCAGTTCTGTAGTCCAGGGGCAGAGCAACCACCTTTGGAGGAACTCAGGAGTGAGCACAGTTTTAAGCAAAGTACTTCACCCAATAAACTAGACCTCATCTGTACCTGATCTGTATGGGACTGGACACCAAAGCTTCTCTGGGAGGAAATAAAAAACAGAATAAGTAACACAAATTACTTCCAGGGATGTTGAGTATATGAGAGAAGAATTAAGGCCTTAGCCCATATGCCTCATGAGGCATCAATTTTGGAGGACCCAACTCTGCAACATCGCTGAGGTTTGTGGGCATAATCAGTACACGCACTGCTAGACCAGTACCTATTCCTAGTATCAGTTGGCCAGCTCATCACTAAACCAAAGCCTATAGCTCCAGATTCCAAGGAGCTACTGTGCGATTCCAACCCTTGCAAACATCCACTGCTTGTGGCATGCAGAGTACCCTCAAGCAAGAGCAAGGCGGTGGCCATCCAACAGCTTTGGCTTTGGCCAGGCTTGGGTTGCAGCTTCAGAGAGGCAAGATGCCATGGATTTATCCATGCACAGTTTAGTAGTTTGAGTTTGGGGTGGTGGTCAGCAGGCAACTGCCGATTATCAAGTAAGAGAAACAAGACTGCTTCACAAATAAGTCTGCAAGGAGAACTTGGGATGGAAAGTATTACTTAACTCAGGGCACATGTGTTGTGCTCCAGTCACACTTAGCAACTACAGGTAACAGAATTACACAGGCAATGACAACCATTAGTTTCCTTCACGTGAGGCACAGAAGAAACATCCTTTCTTCCAGTCAGCATGGTGGAAACTTGTCAAGTCTCACAGACTTCTGTCATTTCAATTTCCTCTCTGAAAGGCTGACAAAAACAAGCGAGGCACTTGTACAGGACTCTCTTCTGGAGTTATTCATCTTTTCCAACAAGACAATTCCATGCTTGTCTGCAGTGATCTGCATCCCTCCTCTCAGCTGTATTCCCAACTGTAATTGCCAAACACAGTATGTAAACTGCCTTTGGTGTATATTTGATTCAATTTTTATTTTTTAAAAGAAGCAAAAGTTCCTAGGACAAACTTGCAAGGCAGCCAGCTGCCTCCTCTCTGCATTCATCAGCTGCTCCTGCTCAGCATGTTCCTCCCAAAGCAAAACTTGATGGGTTTCTCTTCCCTCACAATCTTTTCACTGACATACAGTACTGAATAAAGCAACCTGAGCAGCATTAGTCTAAGTGTTCATGCCATTCAGGGCTTATACTGAATTTTGTACCATTCTCTTCTCCCAGAGCACTAAAACTGACTACGTTATTTTGTACATTCATAAATAAACAGACATCTCCAGCAGAAAAGAGCATGGTCTGGCCTGTCATGGATCAATCCAAACCCATGAAACCACATCATGGAACATTTCTGTGGAGCCGTCAAAACCACCAAGGAACACATGGACAATTCTGGCCCAGTGCCCTGCTACCATTTTGAATTAGGGTTTGCTCATGACCTGCAATGCTGAGCTTGAGCCTCTAGCAAATGCTCCCATGCATACCTCACTTTATGCACAAGGGGTACCATCAGGGACCCCGTTTTAGCTTGCTCAGTGCACTTAACTGGGAGCATACTCTTAAGTCATGGATTGCATCTCATTTGCTGCTTCTTTCATTTAATTCATGTTTTAAAGGACTGCTCTGAAAATACAAGTTTTTCTTTGTTTTTTTTGTTCAGTTTACTTATTTACTGCTCTAAAATACTTCAGGACGCCATTCAAGTATGTGCTTGTACTTTAAACCCCTACAATATTTCCATATGGCACCATTAACAATTGAGAAGTCCTAGAAAATGAGGTAGATGCAAGAGTAACAAAGAACAATGTGTGGGATCCATCTAACCCGAACTTCATCACCAGCCTCCCCAGATAGCATCTACTACGCATATCTAACACATGGGTCACAGCTGGAGCCCAGCTTATACCTGTCGCAACACAAATCCTATCACAGTTGCACAGTTTTATTTAACAGTTGACAATAACCAAAAGCTGAAGGGAGGTGATGGATCAACCACTATTTAGTGTTACACAACCAGACACTTTCTTCAGCAACATCTAGTCATGAGTGACATAATGACCGGGGTTGTTCTAAGTCCCAGCAAAATAAATACCATTTTCCAACAAAGCACATGCAATAACAGATGTAGACTCCTGCAACAAGGAATTGCTGCCAGCTCAACCTCTCTCCCTTGATGACTGAAATCCTCAAGTGTCCTGATTTAGCTTGGCTTCAGCTACTGAGGCCGCACAGCCAAGCCACGGCCCCTAGGAAGAGGGGTGAAGAGAGTTGTGAGCAAGAACAGAACTACTCTTTTTATTTTTTAAGAATCATTTTGGTGAAACCTATTTTAAAAAAATCTTCTTTGAAAGGCATCATAATGAATGAAAAGTTTTGTGTGGTTGTCACTCTGCATCTGTACAGGACAGAATTCAAAGCATTTCCTCTCCTTTCTGAGAGGCCACCTAAACATTTACCTTTCTCTGACATGCCATATTTATTTTCATTGCTCAATGCTTATTCCTCTAAAAATCAAACTAGTAAAAAAACAACATCACCTTTCTGCATTCCCTTTTCTCCCTGAGATTATTCCATCCTTCAGCATCTCTAAAGCTACAGTTTGTTAGGGTTTTTTTTGAGTAAGATCTCTAAAATACTACAACATAAACTTCACTCATGTCAATGGCATTTGCTCAGGTACAACCAAGAGTAAAAGCTACTTGCTTTTCCCAATTTCTTAATGGAAATTAAGAAATGCTGTAGAAAACTTTGCTCAGAAGCAGTCAAGGAAGAGGATGCTATTAACATGAGCTACTTTATGCTGGCCTCTCAAACATTCCACAGTGAACACCATCTTGAACCAAACTCCCTGGTTTTGGTGGCAGTAACTAGTAACACTGAGATGATGGAGGGAATGAAACAAATACTGGTTTGTGGGAAAGAGGGAAGTTAAAAAAAGACATCACATGGCAGTTATACAGTTTACAAAACTGCTTTTTCCTATACAAATTCAGAACATAATCATGTCCTGTAAAGCTTGAAAAAAAAATGTTTGCATCCAAAGGATATCAGGAGGTTGAGGTCTGTTCATTTCTACAACTTTTTCCTTTGCATTCAACCACTGACCTTTGTTTAAGTTTTCCCATAATTTACAGGGCTGCAAAGTCAGCCTTTACTCCACCAAAAGCAGAGGGGTCCCTGCACACGCCACTGAGCCTGCCAAGCTGCCAGTGTTGCCCTCGGGGCAGCTTTCGCACCGGGCACAGGATGGAAGAGGCTGTGCTGGGAATGGGCACACAAGCGCAGCAGCCATAGCCCCAGTGCGGCTGTTCACCCATGGCATGCTCAAAGGAGCCATGGCCATTTACTCTATTGCCTGAACGCCTGCTAGCTACAGGATGAATTATGCATTGGGATAGCACCAGTTTCTATTTTCATGGTGCTGAGATGGCCATGTGCAGCTGGAGGACTGAACTCTATTTTCTTCAGAGCAAGAGACTTAAAATAAGTTTGCTGCCTGAGGGTGGGAAAGCGGCTCATGCTACAAAACAAGAACCTTTTCACTTTGTTGCCAGAGTTTCTAATTTAATGGAACTGGGGTAATGGGCACCAATTTTAAGCTGGTGGTTTGGTTTAAATATTAACTCTGGTGGTACATAAGACTTCATTCAAAGGATAAATTCGGCTACATAGAGACAGTTTACAAAACAAGTATAATGTAGTGAGAACTACATTGTAATTATGTCCTTGAAAGTTACTTTTAATCCTCAAAGTTTCATATGCTGTTGACTCCTTTAAAAAACAAATAAAACCTCGCACAGAACACATTGAGTGAAAACGAAATTAACACAATATCTACTGCTCCTTACACAGAATTGCTAAGAAGTGTTGACTTTTTTAAATGGTAAAAGCATATAGCTAATTCTGGCTCCATAATCCGGGCAGATCATGCTGATGCGGAAATCCCTGAGCTGCTAAGCAACAGGAGGAACTTTACATTTGAAAAATTAAAGTCCCTAACTTGTTTTGATTCCCCAAGGCAATTCTGCAGCAAACTGACACTTAACGCATCAGCAAAATACCTCTTACCAATCACTTCTTTTTAAAAGACCCAGGAGGATACCCCAAGCTGTTGTTAGAGGCTAGACAGATAGGCTGTTGCTGATCATGGCAAAATCAGTTTGACTCTGGGGTGGATGTTCTCTTTTGTTTCTTAGCAAACAAGCCAATTCAATTCTAAACAATTCTTTTTAGCTCTTCCTTGCATTGCCTTCCCCCCCCCCTCCCCCCCCTTGTAACATGCAATGCTTTCTGTCGTGGTTAAAGCCCAGCTGTAACCCAGACCGGCTTGCAGGCTGCGCACTGCCGGCTCTGCTGCCTTCCCTCCTCCCCGAGTGCATGCGGTGGCAGTGCGGCTCTCAGTTATACCCTGCAGTCTTTCATTCCCCCCGCTTCCTCCCCCCCGGCTCCCAGGGGGAATGGGGGAGAGTATCGAAAGAATACAAAGGCTCACCACCCACCTACCAATACCAGCCCAACCCAGCAGTGATCTAACCCTTCTGGGTGACTGCCCCCCAATTTATATAGTGAGCATGACGTGCTGCGGTACGGAATACCTCTTTGGTCAGTTTGGGTCAGGTGTCCTGTCTCTGCTTCCCCCCAGCTTCCCCTCCTCCCTGGCACAGCATGAGTCTCAGAAAGTCCTTGGTCAGAGTAAACATTACTGAGCAGCAACTGAAAACATCGGTGTTATCAGCACTGTTCCCAGGCTGAAAGTCAAAACCACAGCACTGCACCAGCTACTAAGAA
>JANRGW010032692.1:0-21485 GCA_024733675.1 Psilopsiagon aymara | reverse complement strand
GCACTTATAGATGAATTGGAAAGCTGCATAAAAAGTAATTTACTGTCACTATCACTTAGAGAAGCTAGTTAGGCTTTTAAGCTTATTTTGGTTTTGTAGGCTGCTTGCTTGCCTAAACACATTGGAAAAATCAAAAGCAGTATTTTACTTTTTTGGCACGCATCCTAATGTATGGTCGACAAGTTGGTTTTTTTTTCTTCTGTGTTTTTGTTTGTCTGATTTTTGTTTTGTTGATTTTTGGTATGAAATAAAGGGAAAGGTCCAGGGCTGATGGCTTACTTCTCCACATCCTCTGTTAACATGGTGGATTCCAAATGTGGGTTATAACCAGTGACAGCTGTTTCATCAAGGGCTGCTTCGTGTTTGTGAGAAGCAGTGTTTGCTCTGCAGTCTCTTTAGAACAGGGTCGAACATATCTTGTAATGTGTTTATACTGTGCCTAGCATAATAGGATCCAGATCTTTGACTGGGGACATGGACTGTTGTGCAAAAAAAGAAAAAAAAAAATGGCCTAAATGTTGAAAAAGTGCCATTATTTAAGGCCCCCAGAGATAAATTCATATGAGCAATTCATTGCCATAATCATATCAACCTTCTCCTTCGAAGGGATTTTAACTATGTTATGGAAGCTTCATACCTGAAAATGTGAATGATTGTCTGTTAGGCACTCTGCTAGATGTATGTATGTATGTTTTGTTGGTCATCAAGGCTGTCCTGTTCATACTAGGGGACTTGGACACTCAGTTTAAAGCTCTAAGTTGAAGGTATGCTGGGTTACTCTTTACAGTCTCTTTCCCTTCATCATGATATAACTTTAAGAATTCATCAGTTTTAAACAAAACAAGTTTCTTGTTTCCCAGTAATCTTGTTGAAAACTGTGTAAACTGTTTGGTTTGTTACTGAAGAAAGCCATTTTATGCTTAATGCCATCCTTGCAACCAGAACATGAATTATTTGCAGGTGGGATGGTACAAAGGGGCTGGATTTTAGCATTATGTGGCCAGGAGGGAATTTATCAGGCATAAAGTAGATAAACTAGTTCCAGCTCCAGGAATACTGAAGAGCCTAGATACTTCATGCCAGAAAGCAATATATGAAGGTTTCTTTGATAGAGGAATTAGCAAGGTTCTGCTACATCAGCTTCCCTACTATAGGAGCCAGTTTATCTGTCTGGATGTTGATGTAATTATTCCAGATTTCTGCTTCCCCTTTCAGTGTGAAGTTAAAACAGGAGAAAATCCAGTCCTTATATGCTGTCACTCTGGTACATGATAGTGTAACTGGACGAAACAAACTGAAAGCCAAAACCGTAACTACAGAGGAAGCCTGTCTTGAAGACTTCAGGTGAAGATTTTAGGATTAGCCTTTTTGTGAAGTGTACAACCCTGTCCACATCAGATAGTATTTTTTATTATGTAGTAGCCAATCAAAGTAGTGTTCTGTTGATGTGGTGAAACATAAATCTCTTATGACAGATGGGGATCAATGGCAGAAGGAGATTAAGGATGGGATTCATCTCATTTAACTTTAAATATCCTCAGAAGGTGATTCATTTGACCTATCTTAGACAGCTGTCTTGGTGTGAGGCAGGCTGCTCTCTGGAGGTATCTGTTACTTTCCAGTGACTATAAAAAGCCTGGGTTCGCTAGATGAGACTTAATCAGATGATTTTTAGATATCTGACATGGGACACTTGAATCCAAATGATATGCCCAAGGCCTTTACTGGGGAGCCTGTGGCAAAACTGAAAACCGAACACAGGTTTCTGAATCCAAATTAATAGTGCTAATCACAACAGCTTCTTTTCTATGAAGAGGAGAATTAGATCTCTGTGTGAAGCTACTGTGTGGTGACTGCTTAAAATTGCTTTTAGCAGTTGTGAGCAAAGAAAGTTATTGCTCTGAAGGGGTATGGTGGTGTATTTGGAAGTATGCAATTAAAATCCAGCTCAAATTATTTGTTTAACTGCAGTTATTGCTGTATTTGATTGATGGGGTATACTTCAACTTCGGTAGTGCATTAACTTTGTTCAAGAGTCTGGCTTTAAAAAGAGTATTTGGAGATAAATGTTTTGCTGTATAGAATAGCAGATCTGTCTCTCTGCAGAATCTGTGCAGTGCTGCCAGAAAAGAATAAACTTTGTATCTTGAAGTAGAGTTCTAAATAGTAATGAAAACTTTACCCTCAGCTTCACAGAGAAATAGACACCTTGTCTGTAAAACTGTAAGTAAAGATCCATTGTGTTGCAGGTGACAGTTTACTTCATAGTTGTGGGCAATTTGTTGATGTTGGTCTTGTCCAGTGTGTGCTGGTGAAAGTGGGTTTGCCTGAAAGGAGACGCCCTATATTACTGTAAGTTACATTGAGTCATGTCAGTTCAGATGTTTTCTGAAACCTAAATACTAAAGCTGATACAGGGAGTTCTGTCAGCTTTGTTAGGCTTTGGATCTTGCTTGAAGTGTGCAGGGAACCAAGCAGGTCTGTACAAATGGTAGTGATGGAAATCATGCTTGACAAAGTACAGGAAAGCTTGTCGTATTGCCTCTCCTCTGGTCAGCAAAGCTCTTGGAGGAGAGAGGAAAAGCAACAGCTCCTGTCTTGCTAGAGGGTGTGCTTTCCCCATTTTAAGTGCAGTAAGTTTTGCACCTGAACAGGCACACTGCTTTGGGAGTTAGCTTGGTTCTTCCCTTTTGCCTCCCTGCACACAGCTGCCCCTGCTTCATGAACAGCCTTAATGTACTTCAAGGCTGTAGTTTTGCTGTGCTTTATGACAGATGAAATCAGGTTTTCTGAGCTGTAGTGCAGGATCTGTTTAAATAGCTTTGTGTAATTTGTATGTAGAAATCTGCTCCGATAATCCTGGTGATATGTGACCCCCTTAAATTCATGGCATTACATTTCTTTACATGGGAATACGCTGTCATGTTTAAGCTTCAGGGTGTAAGATATTTATTTATCTGTTTATTTATTTTCATTAAAGTGCTGTGGGGAAACAAACCTGGAAAAAATCTGCTATATTAAAATAAAACAGAAGGTGGTAATGTGGAGAATAAAATAGGATGTGTAATTTAAACTTTCTTCCTCTGAAAACTGGGAATTCGCAATTGCTGTCAGGAAACTGTGTATAGTAAGAACTGTATTTTCATGTTAGGTAAAAAGTAAATCAAAATTAGAATGGTCTAGAAAGAAAAATCTGGTACTCTGAAAAATTACATCACATCAAAATGGTTGTCCTGTTGACATCTTTGGTCACGAGAATTTCTCATTCATTTCTATCCTCCTTTGAGCTTGCAGCTAAACATGTTTTTTATAGCTAAATGAACCTTTATAAGCTAGACATCAACTGTATATAAATGCAGAACAACAGTACTAAAATCCGTCACACAGTCAGAGTACAACCGTTTTTTTCTACGAGTATGGAAATTGTCACTTATCTGCATTCTGTCCTTGCCCTACTTCTCCCCATATATGTCTATATTCACTCATGTGAAAGAGGCCAATTATACCTTTGACTGTTGTATAAATAATGCATAAGTTGTCAGTAGCAGAGGAAAATTTATGTTAGAAATCTGAGTGAGCGAATAAGGAAATAAAAGCCTCTTGATGAGGGCAGTGATATCTGTTTCTGTATCACATCGTGTTAAAAAAGATATTTAAAGAAAAAGCTTTTACCAGTTGTAATTCCTTATCTGAGGACTGGCTGTAATAATCAAATCCCAATTCAATCTTCCTTTAGAATACTATGTTCTGCAGTGTTTTCCCTTTTGGTATTTTTTAACCTGGGCCCTCCTGGGAGCCAGCACTGGGTCTTTCCCCTTGTCCCATGAGAGGTGCTGGACAGCTCCTAAACTGAAGGGATGCCCTAGATCATGGAAAGGCTCAAAAGGAGCATGCATCTCTTCCCCCTGGCTTTATGGAAAACACTTGGAAAATACATTGCAATCTGGAGTCAGGCTACCTTGAAAGTAAATTAATTAGGCTCATTAAAGGTAGAGTCCCAAACTTCAGAGCAGCTGGGGTTGGCTCTTAGTAGCTGTTGTGGGTAGAGCCAGAGTCTGAGCGCTTGCTGGGGCACAGGCTGGAGTTGCTGTCAAGTTGGCCAAGCTAAATAGCACCTTGTTAGTGTGGCTTTTTGATAAGCCTCCAACTAGGGCATCAGCAGCAGGTGAACAGTGCACTAGCCCTTGCCTCTTATAACTGACTCTTTGTTTTCCATGGGTGATGCTCTTAATGTAGTTGTTAAAAAGGGTACTTACTGAAGGGGTAAAGAAAAGCTTGCATCTTTGATGATGCTTAAAAGAGGAAAAGCAGGAGCAATAAGGAGATATGTATATCCTCTTTTTTTTAGATCAGGGATCTGAAATTTTCCTCTAATTTACTCTTTCATAATTGAGCTGTTTGTTTTTAGATGGCTCCAATGCACGTGAGGGTGGGGGCATCCACAGCCCAATCTGTTCAGCTGCAGGCCTTTGTCATTAAACAGCCCAAGGTGCTGGGCATGCCAGCCAGTTCAGAGCAGTTCGGCAACCCATGCTGTAGCAATTACTCTGGTGCTTTCATTTCCAGATACGAAAGCTTTGAAGCAGCTTCTTTTTGTGCGGGGAAGAGATTTCAAGGTTCAGAAACTGAAATGCAAAACTTCAGCTACCTATCACCTTCTTAATGAAACTGAATCTATCAACGTTTCTAAAAACATCCATAGTACCAAAACATTTTAAACTTCTATGCGCGTGCTGGTTTTGGGAAACTGTTTCTGTTTCTGATCCTGCTGTAGCAGAGTTCTTGGTGTAACATCAGGTACATTAGGTGAAATATGTAAATAATTATTTTTCTTTTCACTTTTAAAAAGTCTTCACCAGAGAAGAGGCACGGTGTGTGAAAATACAAAGTCAGCACCATGTGTTTAAAGATATGATGTCGCTCTTGCAGAGACCTTAAACACTCACTAGCTCCTTTTTTGGAACACCCAGATGCAATTCTTGGATTGGTTTTGCCTATGGCTATGTTAGGATTTGAGTTGACCAGACATTTCCCCTATGCTTTTCTTCCTTTACACGTCCGATCTCTCCTATATTTTTAAAAAAAATCTGAGGGGATTGGGATGAGAATTATAATTAAACACAGGTATTTGCACTATGCTCTGTTTAAAATGCAAATGGCACTTGGCATACTAGAAAGGCTAAAGAGGTGTCCTGTATATAATAAAACCCCTCTTTTATTAATACATAGACAAGGTGATTAGGTATTACCCTACTGGCCCTATGTTTTTCATCAATTCAGTGGGTTAATCACCTGTTCTTCAGTGATTAAAGTCTGGCTTTCTGAGTGCTCTTGTTGCATTCTACTAGAAAGCATAGTGGTGGTTGGGTAAACCCTAAACTCGCTGTGGTAAGGCAGTCATCCTGCACAGTAATCTGTGCGTGTGGGTCTCTGAGCATCTGGAAATCCTTCTGATGTTAAAGTGATCTATACAAGTGAAAGTATACTCCTACTTAAAACCCCCCTCAAACTTCTCACATGAAAGCAAGAGATACTGCTATCAAATGACTACTGCGTGTACTTAATTTTGCTGGGAGGAGATCTTGGGGAAACCTTTCATCGTACAAGAAAATTTTTAGAAGAAAAACTGCCTATCTAAGGTGAGAATCTCTTCAGACAACACGTTATTGATATGTCTACTTGTGAAGGCATAGCTGAGAAATTAAGAGAATTCTATGCAGTTTTTCAGATCGCTTCTGAAAGGGGCATAATTTTTTGTTGTTTGTTTTCCAAATAACTCTTTTAAACTTCTAAGCAATTACAGTTGCAGGTACTTACTGCTTTAGTGTAAGTAATGCTGTTGAGCCCTAGCACTTGTCATTATGCTTTGTCAGCAATATGTGGTCTTCTGAAACCTTAGTCACCCAGTCATTATTGTGCAAGATTTTGTCTCGAGTCTTTTGTGTGGTATAAATTTTCTGAAATTCGTTTGGAAACTTCCACTTGGAAATCAAAGTTGTTTTTACCTCTGCTGTATTATAGCAGTGTTTAAAAATAACTGTAAGTGTGTAAGTTCAGACGGCTGTCACATCAAATAGCTGCAAAAGCAAGTAGAAGTCCCAGGTGGAAAACATTATCATTGGTGACCTGTTCTAAGCACTTCAGAGAATGCCAGGGTTTTTTTCAGATCCTTTAATACTGAATACTAGTAAAAAACCCAAAACCGTGTAGGAATACATTTGTGTTGCTTAAGTAGCTTTAGTTTCTGTTCAGCAGCAGAAAATCAGTCGTTACTCAAATCACTTGGTGACAGTGAACACTTTAGACATATCAGTCTTTGTCAAAATGAGTAATAATTTTTAATTCTGCATATTTTAAAGGAGAATATAACTCTCTAAATTGTTCTTGTCCATACTTGTGATGGACAGCATTGTACAAAGTAGAGTTCATTACAACTTCCAAATTCCAATTATGCAAGTAACTGGGCCTTGAGATTACTATCCTTATTGAGGAGCAGAATGACTTAATACTTTCTGTTGACAACTGAACAAAGCTAGGTATACCAAAAGTATAAGTTGTTCATATTTAAAGAATGACAAGATATGTAAAGGATTTTTTTTTCCTGCCTTTTTTCATGTTTTGACTTTCTGAGCTGATTTCATTGCAACATTCATTGGAATAGGAAATTCATGGGGCTGAGGAGGGAACATGTTCAAGCTGAGAGACGAACTTGGGCAATATCTAAACCTGACACAAAATGGTATCTCCGTTCTTTACATGGATGCTTTTCAGTGGTGTTTAATTTTTCAGTAGTTTATACTTTTGGAAGGAAAATATCAGTTATGCTGGCAATAAGAATATGCGCATTACATGTAAAGAGTTCAAAGGTTACTTTCCTACAAATAATGCAAGAAAAAACTGCACAGGAGTTACCTGCCGTGACAGAAAATAGTGACATATTATCCCATTCAATTTTAGACTGTGCTTCATTGCTTTCAAAATAGATCTACTTGGGAAATATGCCCAAGCTCAAGATGTGGTCAGTGTGTTGAAGAGCTTTTTTTTCCCAGAGAAAAAATTATCTAAGACAGATGCTACTGTGACAAACAGCTTGATACTCACTACAATAGATGCTGAAAAGCTTAATGTCCTAAGGATTTGACAGTGTCAAGACACAGCCGCTTGCTCATACCCCTGCCCCTGCAGTGGGATGGGGGAGAGAACTGGGGAAAAAAATGAAAGTAAAATTCATGGGTTAAGATAAAGACAGGTTAATAGAACAGAAAAGGAAGGGAAAATAACGATAAAAGAACATAAAGAGCAAGTTATGCATAATGCAATTGGTCATCAGCCACTGACCAGTGCCAACCATTTCCTGTGCAGTGTCCCTGGCCAGCTTTCCCCTCACTTTATATCATTAGTGTGACATCTTATGGTATGTTTTATCTTTTTGATGGGTTGGGGTCAACTGTCCTGGCTGTGTCCCCTCCCAACTCCTTGTGTGCCTCCACCCTACTCACTGGTGGGGTGGTTTTGAGGAGCTGAAAAGTCCTTCACTTAGTGTAAACACTGGTTAGCAACAACTGAAAAATATCGGTGTGTTACCACCATTATTCTCAGACTAAATCCAAAACAGCCCTACACCAGGTACTAGGAAGAAAATTAACTGTATTCCAGCTGAAACCAGGACACAGTCTTGTCCTCAAGCATATATGAGAGGCAGTACTAGACAGAAAATATCCTCAAATTTTTGGGCTGAAGGACAAAACTGCATAGCTAAATTCTTATCACTGTTTAAGCAGGTCAAGATTTGTAAATGTAAATTTTCTATCAGCAGTGCCCAGCTTGAAGCACATTTGGAAGTGCCTTGTTTTCAGCAGGACCTGGGCATGCACCCTCCTAAAATCAGGTTTTACCCATGCGTGACCCAAAGTCAAGGTGTATTCCTGTGGTAGAGGAAGCTAAATGAAATAGGGGCACTTTGACCAGACTATAGAGAAAGGTGCCAGGTGGAAAGCCTGTTCCTGTATTACAGGAGGCCTATTTTCCCCATCCAGGATATCCTAGGTAATGGTAAGATGCATCCTGTGCTGAGTCTTTATGATAAGCATAGCTGTACTCTATAACATGATTAATAAGTAAACCACACTTTGTTAGACCAGTACAGTGGCTTGTAGTTCTTTCAAGTTGGCACTAAGCCCTTTGTCTTCTCAGTGTGCACTGAGTAGATGTGTAATAAAATACTACTATAAATTTTGGCATATACTCAATGTCATCTGACTTAGCCATCCTAGAGGTACCTGTAGTAATTCAAGCTATTAAGGGTGTGACTTTCTGTCATTAAGAGACAGAGAAGAAGGGGTACTTCATTATCCCTGTTTTACATAGCCATTTTAGGATGCCGAATCATCCTTTGATGCTGGAGCTCTTTCACTGTTGCTTACAGTGAGAGTAACTGTTGGCCTAGGCACATGTGATGTCTGCATCAAAAAGGTTCATTAATTCCCACTGGTTTAGGGGTAAAAAGTTAAATAGAATTTTTAAATTGTTTAGGAAACATTTGTCAAGGATTTTTGTAGTTTTCTGTCTATGAAAACAAGTAAATGTTATTGACTTGTGTTCAGCAAGAAGAGGGTAGTTTTCATGATAAAAGGCTTTGTGGAGAACTGTACTGTATAAATGGCTAGAGAAGTAAAAGCAGTAAGATACTTTTCTTAATTTACATGTATGTTTTGATTCTTGTTTTTGTGATAAAAAGATTGCTCATTGAGGTTTTCTTATGCCTCTTCGCCTTTGGGTATAGTATCTAAAAAACGTGAAACTGACGATGGCTTTGAGTAAAGGTAAAACTGAAATTAATTGGGTTCAATTAATACTATTTGTAGTATGACCATTCTGCTGTATCTGATGCTTTTTTCCAATCTGATCAATCTTCCAAACTTTAGTGTATGTTTTACTTTGTTTGTCTAGCTTGGAAACATCTATGCACAGTGGTCTAAGAAATGAACTAAGTAGGTTTCTACTTACTGTCACAGAACACTGTTGAATGAAGATGAACAGCATGTCCATAATACTTACTTTGTTGTCAGCATGTGTGTTTTGTGTTTGTGTGATTTTGTCTTTATTCATACTTGTAGCTGATACGTACTCTAAGCAGCATTCAGGCACAGATTCTCATACATAATATTTTGGTTCTGCAAACCTGAATTAATTTCTAAGTCTTCCTAAGGAAAAAATAGAACACAAACTGCATGGTGACATAAAATGTTACTGAGAGGCTTCTGTTGAGTACCTTTCAGTGCCCTGCTGTTTACATGACCACTTAATGAGATCCAGAGAGACCAGCCATTAATTTTTTTTCTCAAGGTCTCGGAAGCAGGATGCCTCCTGGTGCACCAAAACAGATTTCTGAAACTTGTATAAAATCTCAACAGAAATCAACTGTTGCTCATACTTCTTCTCTTTCTCTGACTGCATATATGGTACTGTGAATCCCACATATTTAAGTAATAGCATTACTGTTTTAGCTGAGTTGGATGTGTGCACATAACTATGTAGTTCTATGTACAGTATACATTGGTATTGCAGAGCTTGAGCATGTTTGTCAGTAATAATGCTTTTAGCCTGGCATGGTTGTGCTTTTTCTGACCCTGGGCATGTCTTTCCTATTTTTAGGAGCCCTAAAATACTCTGTCATTTTGTGTTTGTGGGAGAGAACTCAGAGATGCTAAATAAGCGTCATTTAGCCAGGATGTTTCAAGAGTGTCCTTGAAATATTGTCTTGGGTAGCCACACTTTGAGCATTTAAGTATTATGCATGTAAATAGTCTCTCCAGTTCTTCAGAGATGAGCCCCTGATTATAAAGTTTTTAGGGATGTACAGACTTGAGGGTGAATATGAAAATATGTGTATGTAAGTATGTATGCAAATACTAGATATTTTGTATCCTTAAGGATAGCAGGAATATATGAAACTGTTCTATTCAAATTACCCGTATTAGCTGTCCGTCAGTTAAGTTTGAACAGAATGGCTAGAATAACTAATGCTTTAGAGCTGCAAATTGATCTTTTATGCAAAGAACGTGTTCTTTTAATGAAACACAATAAAATTACATGTAAAGAAGCCACTATAAAACCTACAAATTGAGTATTACAATGCCAGTGTCAAGTACCAAAGAGCCTGAAGAAGCCTGTGAAGAGTTATCCCTCATTACTTGCTGTTTCCTTCCCAAACACAGGTTTCCAAGCTCTTCTCCCCATAACACATGCTGATGAAACCCTTTTTTTGACAGTTATGTTGGTGGAGCTTTAGGGGTAGAGAGTCAGATTTTGAGTGTGAGAATACTATATAATTTGGAGGAATAACTGTGCAACAAACTTGTTCCTTACGTGATGCCCAGAAAAAACCTAAGTCTTTAGGCTTTTGTTCCTAGGCATAGCAAGCACACTCCAGAAAATAGTTCCAAAGCTTTAAGTGATAACTTCCTATGATAGTGAAAGACTTTAGGATAATGCCTTATAATAGTTGAGGAAAACATTAAAAGAACCAGGCAGTCACTTGCAGGACCCTTCACCCTAACAACACCGTAAGCAATCAAATAGTAAGATGTGTGGACAGTTGACAGCTGGGGTGGTTGTTGTTTGTTTAAACTTGTGCTCAGGTTACTTAGTCCCATGTCCTCTGTGATGCGGAATCATCATTGTCTTGCCATTGCCTGTTATCTAGTATGGAATTCAGAACCTTGGCACAGGAGCCTTAACTCTGTACACGAGAAGTAGGGCGTCTCAGAGCAGGTTTTCTAAAAGCTGGAATGGGAATTCTCAGTGCTGCAAAATGCTGTAAAGATGTTTCTGTCTTGGTGCTACCACTTGGCTTTTGTCTTTGGATCACTGGAAATTGTCCTTGATGACTTAGATTTCAGCAGCCTAGAACCCTTTTCTGAAAATAAGCATGCATGTATCATTTCCATAAAGATACCTTTGTCTGCTTTTGTTTCCTTAAGGAAGGAAGAGGTAGTGTTGAGTATTGCTCATGTGATGAACTGTTCTTTCAAGCTTTTTCCCAGAAGTTCAGAATGAAGATACGTGGCTTTCCAGTCTTGTTCTTAGGATTATTTCTTCTAATATCGTTTTAAGTTTTTAAGACACTGGATAGAATACATAAGTGGTTACTGTTTCTTTCGTTATTAATTAAAATGGGAGATAGATTCCTTTTATTTTCCTAATGTTGCCTACAGGTGAGCGCAGCAGATGCTCAAAAGTCTATGCCTAGCATACGCTCAGGGGAGAGATACATAAACGAATGCTTTAGCATAGATGTCCCAAGAGAGTAGAAATGCCAGAAGACTGTTGGCAAGCAGAAGCAGTTTTGATGTTGTCCTGGGTTCAGCAGTAGCAGTCATTTTTCTCCTTCTTAGTAGCCGGTGCAGTGCTGTGGTTTTGACTTCCGGACTGGGAACAGTGCTGATAACACCCATGTTTTGGTTACTGCTTAGTAATGTTTTGGTCTGACCAAGGACTTTCCGAGTCTTATGCTCTGCCAGGGAGGAGGGGAAGCCAGGAGGGAGCAGAGACAGGACACCTGATCCAAACTGACCAAAGAGGTATTCCATACCACAGCACATCATG
This sequence comes from Psilopsiagon aymara, assembly GCA_024733675.1. Classification (NCBI taxonomy): domain Eukaryota; kingdom Metazoa; phylum Chordata; class Aves; order Psittaciformes; family Psittacidae; genus Psilopsiagon; species Psilopsiagon aymara. The sequence continues at coordinate 9,878 of JANRGW010032692.1, read as the reverse complement.
CCCAGGATGTAAAAGTAAGGGCAGGAACCCAGAAGAGGGGGATTTGCTGCTGGAGTCGGGCTTGGTATCGGGTGGTGAGCAGTTGTATTCTCTTTCCTTGTGTTTCCCTGGTCACTATTATTATTGGTGGTAGCAGTAGTGGTTTATGTTATACCTCAGTTACTAAACTGTTCTTATCTCAACCTGTGGGAGTTACATTCTTTTGATTCTCCTTCCCATCCCTCTGGGAGCTGGAGGAAGAAAGAGGGGGGAGTGAGTGAGTGAACTGTGTGGCTGAGGGGCTTAAACCACAACAGATGTATTCAGAAAATTTGATAGATACAGAGCTTAACTGAGAAATGTAGATTCCACTTTGGTAAAGAGATGAGGAACTGCATTCCTGACCTGCCATCAATTTCTAAGTGGTTATATGCACCATTAGAAACTGTCTGTGGCCTTAAGATATTTTAATAGAGAAACTGAATGATATTAGAAGAGCAAGCAAGCAAAAAGGATCTGTTGTGCATGTTTGTTTCTGTAAAGAGTAATTCTCACTAGAAGTTAAGTGTCTCTCAGACTTGGCTGTTTGAGCATGTAGGCCAAAGAGAGCTGTTAGAAACCGACTGAAGAAGGCTGAAGTAAATTGAACTGGGATTTAAGATGAACTTTGTAATTGCAGTGTGAATAAGAAAGGGTTCAGTTAAATATACTCCGTCTTCTCTTCAGAAAGAAGTAGATTACAGGTATACATTTATTTTAGTAGAGCTTAGAAGCCTTAGCCAATGTAAGTCTATGAAATAGTATGCAAAAAAGGTGGTTAAAACTGTGGAATATCATAATTTAGGAGTCAGCAGTGCTGGTGGCATTATTGTGTTTCTTATAATTTGAGGTGTTCGATATCTAACTTTGCTGTCTTGTTTTTATGAGCTACTTAAGCTGTACAGATTTAATAAATCTCTCTAGACTAAGCACTAGAAAGAAGCTTCTTTAATGTGCTTGAGATTTATGTAGTATAAAATAACTTGAAAATGGTTTTGGTCGTTCAGATTAGAATGTAAATATGCAAGTTTAACTTTATGAAAGCAGAAAATATTATTGGTGTATGAAAATCACTTTCTAAAAAGTATGAATACATAATTTCAACTTCCTACCTCAGTTTCCTGCTATTACGAATTTGCTCTGCGCAGTTTCTTTCCAGGAAAATTTCTCAAATAAGATGAATATAAGGAATAGATTTAGTGTGAGTATTTCAGGGAGTTAACATTGGCTAAATGCTGTATTAGAAAGGGAAACTGAAAATGGTGAATTTTAGATTTAGAACATGAAACACTGTAAGACGCAGTAATATAGGCATGTAAAAGAAACTAAGTATCTTATACATTGATAGCATTGCTTGAAAGGATGTTGTAGTTTTCAAGTTTAGTAAAAATCAGTATTACATGTAAGCAGGTAAATAAATGACCCGCAACCTAAGGAGCATGAGTTTAAAGTATGATAGGTATGCCAGAGTAGCGTCTTAACCAGTACTGAGGCTGCTCAACATTGTGGAAACGTGTGGGCATTGAGAATGGAATACAATGGGTGTACTGCGTACAATGGGTGTACTGCGTACGTGATGAATAAGGAGAACAGCATGTGATGTGGCAGCGAAGAGCATGGCATTCCCTGAGGGTACCAGTCAGCAGGGATGTAAAAGCTGTAGTGCTGTAAAATTTATTATGCAGAAATGTAGGTGAAGTGATCAAGTTGATACTGAAAACACTTATTATGGGTTAGTTTTGTTATGTGTGAATGACTGTGAAGAGATCTGAAACTTAAAAATTATCTTTTGACCATTGGGAAGAACTGTCTCAACTAACTATTCCAAACAGCTTTGTAGTTTTACTGGGTCTTTGGTGGATAGTTTAAAAACTTTTAGAAAATGTATAGCATTCTCTTATAACAAGCATGAAGATATACCTGTGGGCATGGCACTTCTTAATTGTTGGTCATTAATGAAGTATTCCAGAAGTTAGCTGCATGTAGGAGAAAGCCGAGCTGTTTTTTCATGAGCTACTGTAAGAATATTTATCATAGGTATGAGGAAATCAGGAATTAGACATAAAATATGAAAAAAATATGTTTTACAAGTTACTGTAAATTTTTATCTGCTTTTTGATTTGGGGACTAGAAACACTATTACATGGTGAAATGTCATGTAGTCATGGTTTGTGGAGTTGTGTTTCAGAGAAAAAGACCCCAACTATATTGCAATTACCATGCTGTAGTTTGAATATGAAATGTATGTAGAATAGGATTGGAAATGTAGGGATTGAGCTATAGTATGTGCTTTTGATAACCCAGAATCTGAGTGCAAGGAATAAAAACAAATTGATTTTTCAGACTAGGCAGCTGCTCTTCCTGATCACTGCTCTCGTGGCGTACAGCTCTAAGATGTATGACTGAGGTGCGTCATATGAGAGTTTCAGCTAAACTGACTTCAATTAATAGAGGCCACTGTGTGTGCTATTCACTCCCACAATTGCATATTGATCTGTTTGTGATTCTAATGCTCGGTAATGACTTCATGCTTCTGTTGTTGTCACCTACACCCTGATAAACTTAGTTTTGCATCTGGTCACATAAAAGATGGCTGCTGCCTGATTTCTTTTTCTTGATGTGATAGGCTTGAATTGAATAACAACTCAAAAGCTTAATATATTACTAGTGGTAATTAGTTATCTAAGTAAAAGCTGTAATCAGTTCTTCTGGTGGGGTCTTATATAAAATTGTCATTGGGCTATATCTACTTCCTAGCTTTTATTGATTCAGATGTCTTTGCTGTGACTGTCAATGAATGAAAGTTGAAATAGTTACTCTGATATGAATAAGTTTATTAAAATAGTATAGAGTTAGTAAGAATGCTGAAGTTTTTCTAATAAACATGTCCAGCAGGGCTGAATTAATGGACTGCATGGACACAAATGGCAAAGCATCTGAAAGAAAACAATGAGATCAATGAGAACATACCTAGAGCTGTCCCCCAGCAAAACAGGTAATAGCCACTCTGTTTTGCTGTTTATATGTTAGTTATCTCAAGATCTGATGGCACCTTGTCACAGCAGTTCATCTTGACTAGAGAGCCAGCCCGCATATCCCATTTCTCCTAATCTTGTGCTCTCTCTGCAGCTGCTCAGACAGTATGTTGAGAGGGCGCCTATACCTGTTGCTCATGTTCAAGTGATGGCACCAGGCTGGAGGCAGATGCCATTCTTAGCTATGAGAAGTTGTAGGGAAGAGGTGAAATATCCGGTCAGAGGCGTTACCTCTTAGAGGCAGAGAAAGCAAGTAAGGCAAACAGGAGAGGGATCTGGGAGTGTGTAAGGGAAAGGGAGAGATAGAGGCACTCCTCTGCTTCATTTACTACGGTTTCCAAATACTGCAGCAAATGAAGCTGGAATTCTACTGGCAATCTCCTTCACTACATAACCCAAATTAATCCCCGGAGCATCCTGTGCACAAAATGAAGCAGGATCCTGTGGAGAAAAATAGTGGAGCCTTAAAAAGAAAAAAAAAAAAAAAATAAACTCCATGTTGCACTAGGGGGCTGAGTTAACTTTGCACTGGCCATTTCACTTCTGTCTTAGCGTTAGAGTACTTACCTTAGCAACCAAAGCATTATTTTAATCTAAGTTTAGGGGGGAAGAGGGTTGTGATAAATATAGACAAACTATATGCACAACTGTAGAGTATGCAGGAAACATTCAACCTGCTATATTCCCATGGAAGTACAGTTCTCCCTGACCTCATTGTGTCATTGATTTGAGGAGACAATTTGCCTGTCACTTAATCGTTTTTACGTTCAAAATGCTATGAAAAGGGAAGACTCAGAGCCTGAAATCTAGGAAGGGGGCCTCTTAAAGAGGGAACTGTGGAAGGGAGATACTTGCAAAATAGCTGTTACAGTTACCATAAAAATGATTTATAAATCCTAGCACCTCTCTTCAAGGGTTTCATCTGTATTATGTAAATAGCTATTGCTACCAGGTGTGTTGACCCACCTAGCAGCCTGAAAGTGAGTGCTCTTTGTGAATTATTTAATAGTTGGATTACAAATATTAATCATAAAAAGGACTGAAGCATTTCCTTCAAACACTTTTGAATCTGTATCTTTGTTTTCAGGTCTCTTAATGCAGCCTGGGACTGTAACTAATAGGTGCGCATGAAGAAAAACATTTCACTCTGCAGCCTTTTCCACCCACATCTTTAGGGTTGCCAGAAATCCTATCTGTCAGCTAAAATGATGTTAAAGTTCTACAGTGCTCTAATCCAAATATGACAGAGAATGGGATTAGCATAAGCTGTTGAAATGTGATAAAATACATGAATAAAAATGAGTTGAAGAGGAAAGCATGATATTAGTGGAACATGACCCAATTATATATGTAAAAATATACTCAACAAAATAGGTCAGAAATACTTGACTAGACGCATTTACATACTGTTTTGAATATGGAGTCCCTGTGTAGCCGTAATAGTGTTATATAAGAATTTGGTATCTGTGTATTTTTATCTCTAATGACCACAGATAAATGTATGTAATGAAAACAAGATGCGGCAGCCTGACTCTTTTCTATGAAACTACACAAACCAGGATGGCACGTTCCTGCATTGGTGCAGACTTTGTGTCACTTCTCTTTCACAACTGTGACAATAAAATTTCTATGAGTAATGTATATAAATTGGGAAAATGAATCTGTTGATCTTAAAAGACCTGGGGTGCAACCGAAAGAAAAAAGGGGTTAATTCTTCCAGTGATGAATTTCCCCAGAAATAAGCCTTAATAATGCCTCCAGATTAGAGACACAATCTCCAAGGCAGGCATAACTGCTTGAACAGTAGTTGAATGTCACTCTTAACTCTCAAATTGTATTGTGATTCTTTTTTTTTTTAGACTGGAGGAAAGTTAAATTAATCTGGTAATTTAAAGAAACAGCATGCATAGCTTTCAGTGTGAAGTTGTTATCCAGTTCTCCTAGCAATATTAAGATACGTTACAATTGGCTACTCTCTTTATCTGATGATAATAGAGGAAGTACCTGACGTGGACTGAAAAGGGGAAATTATATTCAGATGTAGCTATTTATTTTGGATTCCCATGTTTTCTCATGAGAATGGTCCATCGCTGTATGTTGATGAGAAAAGTCTAATCTTTGCAATCTTAAAATATCTTTTAAATATTTTTACGCAACCAAAACTACTACAATAAACTGAAGAACATGGCATATTTGAAATTTATAGGGCATTTACTGGGATTTGTTTTGAAATCTGGGCTTATTTTTTTTGTCCTATAAATAAAAGTAGTTTGAAGATCAGTGTATTTAAAATAGCTGTTGAACTTAAAGTCAGAATTAGTTGAACAAGCAAGTGACCTTTTAGTGTATTATGAAGCTAGTTGAAAATGGTCTTTAAATCCTGCTTTATCTTTCTTTAGCTAGAGAAAGCCCACAATTAGAGGCAGGTTTAACTCTTTCCTCAAGAAAAGCAACAGCAAACACAACAGCAATAAACACAAGATAACAGCAGTAGAGAGAAGAAAATTTACTCTTATCAGTCTGCTAAAAGCTGAGCAACGTGGATTGCTTTTATAGATCAGACTTCTAATATGTGAAGAATTTAAAATATTAGTACTAGTAAATTCCTGGTTCCTGTATTACAGGTTCTTTTTGAAACATTCAGAAGAACTTTGTTGTTTTATGTACTTTGTTTTATGTACTTTGTTGTTTTATGGATGAACATTTGGAATAACTTCTGATGAACAAGACATACATTTAAGATGAGTTTTTCATAGCTTCCTTCTGACATCGTGTCATTGGTAAAACTTTGCCAAATGGTACAAATCTATGGGAATTAATTTTCTTATCCACTGGAAATCCAGATGCTGATAGTAAATAGTCTTGTTCTGGTGTAAATTTAGTTGACTATAAATAGTTATAGCAGGCAGAGGTCATATGGTTTGTTGTCAACAGACATCACACCAAATTCATGAAATATTTGTTTTAGAAGTGACTTCCTCCAGTTATACCAGGGCTGGTATGTATTTGTCCAGTGGCAGAATTTGTCTCTTTGTTTGTAATAAACTGCACTGTATGCTACAGTTTTTCTTGTGATGTGGTACCTAGAAGGAGGCGTCCTCCACCAAAGTGGGAGTGCCAGCCTACAGTAGCTCAGCTTGGACTGCTGCCATACCCTCCCTCCTCCCTTTCTTGCCTGACTTTGTGGTCCTGCCCCATCTTATGCCATTTCTTGTTCTTGTCTGACCAGATGGTGAGTCAGTTCAGGGAACTGAGCCAAGAGAAAGTGGATCCAGGAGAGGAAAAATAGTAATTATTTTGGCTGGCTCATATCACTGGACTTGCTCATACCCTACTCATTTAAGTGTGAGTGCCAGTGCAAAGGAAGAGGCATGACTGCATGGCCAATGGTAGGGAGAACAGCCGGAAGCTGGAAGCCCTTTTTCAGATGCTGCTATGGAGCTGTATTGTAAAGTAGTAACTTTCTAGGCAAGAGGCTAATAGATGTCAGGATTGATTTTCCCTTCTTACGTGGTTGGGGAGGGAAGGGACATGATTGTTTCTCCTTGTTGCGAATCTACATGTAACTCTTTCTAATAGAGGAGAGTATGCATATTATCCTGTTGAATCCTGTCTATTAAAAGGGTTGATTTGGCACTTATCTTGAAAGAAGTACTTTGCGTTACATTTGGGGTATTACGCTTTCCAAGTTTGGCATTCACAAATGTCTTCCCTTACGTTGCTGCATCTGTTAAGAATTTTGGCTTTTTTGACTTTTTTTTTTTTTGATAGTCATTCTTCCTAGTGCAGTGCATAGACTAATAACTTATAGATGATTGCATCAGTACATTCATGCATAGAAGTAAAGTGAATCTAGTATTCCCTTCTCTAATGTATACTGACCATGCTATCGATCCAAGCATTAGTGTAGAACACTAGGCATCTCAGCACTTGATGATGCAAAATGCTAATTTCAAAGGGAGCTCCACATTTTATGCCTTGATACAGTTCACTGTAAACCCAAATATGTATTCAGAAAGATGGAGGAAAATACAAAGCTCTTGCCTGTGCACTGTCAAATGTCACTCCATAAAATTTCTGATTTCAGGTGACTGCTCTTGAGTGTGCTCACAGGGTATAAATGGCCAAAGTCACATCTGTCTGTTGGTCTTTCATTTGCTTCAGTACATAGCAGCTAAGAACTAGGGTTCTTTGCTTTGGACCAGTGCACAACAGACGAAATAGAATGAATAAATAAATAGCTTTTTATCAACAAAATTTCAGTTTACGGTCTTTGTTCTCAGAAAAAAATTGTATGTGCCATACCTTTAATTTACCTCCCCGTGCAAATATTTAATGTTTACTGTGCTAGGAATATCAACAATGTCTAGTGACCTTTTAAGCAGAAGCTCTACTTTGTGTTTTAGTTGGGCTTTAAATTTGGCTCATGAATAATTGTTAGTGGACAGGCTTAAAATCAATGGGAGTTTTGTTTCTAAAAGACACATTCATTTTTCATTGGAGGCTTGGAGCTTAGCAGTTAACACTTTCATGTTACTGTATTCATGTTGTACGTGCCCCTTACCAGTGTGATCAGGGTTTCCTTTGCAATTGGACCTCTGTGTTTTGGTGTTTTTATTATTTGGGGTGTTGGAAAAGTTGCCTTTCCCATGACCTACATGAATGACCTCATCTTTCTGGTACTTGCCATCATAAAGGAGCAAAAGGTACAGAAGATGAACCTGAGCAGGGATATGTGGGAATGAGAACCCTAAATTACTCTGTAAGACTGCATTTTTCGTTGGACAGGGGAGATCTAGAAACTTTCTTTGTTTAATGTGATGACATTAAAAAGTAATTTTTGGTAATCACTTTGAAACTACTGAACTGGATCGTCATACTTGCTGTTGCTCCACTGGGGGAAAACTATTATAGAGATCTCGTCACAGATATCTCAAAATGACTGGGCATTCTTTATAATAATATTCTGCACTTCCAGTTTTATTTGTAAGTTTTATGTGACATCTGAGAGCCTGACAAACAATGAAGTCTAATGCCTCAACTTCAGGGTGTGATCTCTGCTCCATGTCATGGATGTCAGCTCCTGTGAGAATCAGATCCACTGCTTTGTTGGGTTCTACACTCAAATGAAGCACTCAAAATTAATTGTTTATTTAATCCTAGTTTAAATGACTTTTTGAAAGCCATCTTTTGAATTCTGTGCAGGTTTCAGAATGGATTCTGCATTTAAATCCAATTTCAAATAGTTTTCTGCTTAGACTTTTTGCACTGTTGAACCGTGTAACAAACATGGTGACATATTCATTGTAAATATGTGTCGGAGCAAGCAAGTACTGTTAGGCCTTGTTTAACAGATGGCTAATCTTAGAATATGTGCTTGAGTCCTCTTTACTAGTACCATGGACAGCTTTGCCAGTGTTGAGTAACTCCTGCCTGGTGAGAGTGGGGATGCTGTTCACATCTTCAGCTGCTGAACTTCTGAAGCCAGTGTTTGTTGTTGAATAACTTCTCCCTTGTGTTCTGCTGTCTGAAATCCTTACTGAAATTAAAGTGAGATTTTTCCCTGTTCAACAAAACTAAAAAAAAAAAAAGAAACCCCCCAAATTACTGAATAAACACTACTGAAGTTTTTCTACAGTGATTTATATATTATTTTGAGGGTTTTTTTTAGATATTTAGAAACTTTTCAAACCTAACAGGCCTGAGAAAGATATCTGTGGCTTAAAATACTATCTCCCAGTAATTTATTAAGCTAAGCTGCAGCTGTTTCATCTAGGCAAGCACCTTGTCCTTCCTGAAATAAACTCTGATAATGTTACCTATCAAAAGCCCTGACAGAGCTACTGGCTGCCTTGGAGAGAAAGAATTAGGTCTAATAAAATGTTTCTAACAAAAATAACAGGAAAATAGAAAAAGGAGCACCTCATCTAGGAAGAGCCATTTGAGGTATGCTTCAGTCTTGCTTCATTTTGACACCTGGTTGTTTTTTCTTGTTCTACTAAAGCTGTAGGTAATGATTTAGGCTTAAAGAGAATGAAAGACAGGAAACCTTGGGCATTGTGTGGTGTAGGTTTTTTTTTTTGGGGGGGGGGGTGTTTTTCTTCTGTGTGTTAAACCCCCACTGCAGAGTATTTTGCTGCTTAATGTTTCTTCAGTATTTATGGAGGAAATGTATAAACTTGGGAGGGGTAAAAAAAAGGTAATTGGGCTTTGCAAAGCCTAAAAGCAGCTGTGTGATGTTATATAGGCCAGGGCATGAGATGGTTGAAAACTGTTTGTGGTTTTGCTTTGTCTGTATAGCTTGTGGTGTTTTGCTGTTATTATAGTGCCTTTTATCTCACAGGGCATTTGACTGCTCACATTGAGAGTGATGCTTAATGGAAGACGGTGAATGTTTATCTTGCTGTGTTTGAACAGTGAGTCTCAGAAAATGGATGAGAACAATACTGTGGTGTCAGTGATCGATTTAAGACTTAGAATCCTTCCTTATCTTTTATTTTTGGTAAACAAAATTGTTGACATTATTGAAGTTTTCCTTCCATAGACAAGAAAGGAAGCAGGCACTGTAAATCCAAGCTGAATCTTGGATTGTGCTTGTACAAGAATTCAGTGTTTCATGCAGGGGTGCAATGACCATAAGGTGTCGGTTAGGACAGACATCTCCTCATCAGACCAAGTGTCATGTTGGTGAGTGCCTCCACGTGAAGCTGATTCATCTTTATCTTGAGGGTGAAATGTGCAGAGCCAGCAGAAGAGAAGGCTGCGTGGAGACCTCATAGCAGCCTTCCAATATCTGAAGGGGGCCTATAGGGATGCTGGGGAGGG
>JANRGW010032690.1:0-57435 GCA_024733675.1 Psilopsiagon aymara | reverse complement strand
CTCAGAAAGTCCTTGGCCAGACCAAAATGTACTAAGCAGTAACTAAAACATTGGTGTTATCAGCGCTGTTCTCAGGCTACAAGTCAAAAACACAGTGCTGCACCAACTACTAAGAAGGAGAAAAATGACTGCTACTGCTGAACCCATGACATTTCCACACAGGCAATTAGATACAAAGACTCTTAAGACAGTGAGCATGCCATGGTGCTGCCTGCCTGCGCCAGACAGTTTATTCCTAAATTTATTCCAGACTTTATGTATTTGTTGGAATTAACTACTATATGACCTGCTTTCAGAAGCATGTCAGGGTAGTTTGTAAAATAGAGGAAGTACAGTTGGTGTCATTTATATGAGACAATAACCAGTTTCAAATTTTCCTAGTTCTGACTTTTTGGGGAGCAGTTTTGAGAAGTCTTTTCCAGTTTGTTGGTGAAAAGTGGGGTTTGGTCAGAAGAGGAGACCATCAAACCAGCTGACATGCCAACCGTGTCCAGGCTGGACCAACAGGGAATTTCTTCCCAGACTCATACAGAACATTTCTGGGTCTTGGTTGCTCACGCTGTGATCATCGGCAACATTTTCATTTCTGTCCTGGAAGAACAACTTCTCAAGCCAACCATTTTCTGCAAGTCTGAATTTTGTTTCCCAGTGAGCCTTTTCTGGACTTCAGCAACTGCCAAAAAGCATTCCTAATGAAGCCAAGATATTTGCAGTTCCAACAGTATCACAATGAAGAGCTGTACTTTATTCTGTATATGGATCAAAACATCAGCATTTCAGACAACTCAGTTCTGAAATTGTGGGACTACTTGTACTTCTAATCTGAACTTCTGCCCAATTTACATTATACTTGTTACCCTGGGTTGTTTAGGAGAGGGGAAGCAACTGAAAGACCAAGTGACGACTTGTAGGTTACACAGAGAAGTAAAACCAGGCAAGACCAGAACCTCATTTAGTGCTGCATGTATTGGGTAAAATTAGATTTGGAGCATTAGTTGCTGTGTTTTGTTACATGGTATCATAAGAGATTTGGCAGAAGGTTGTTTATGTGACAGAGAGTAGAGATATAAATAATGGTTTTTTGTTCCTACAGGTGCAGGTTTACAAATAAAATTATGGTGGAGAAATAGAGTCTAAAAATAAAGCACTACGTATCTGAGTTCAAAATGTACTAATTTATAGCATTAAGCCAGCATACACCTTGAAGCACTTCTCAGGAGACTTTCATTTCCCCCAGACAATGTGCATTGCCCATGTGGAGATGAATTTTCTCTGCCCTTGAAAATTTTGTACACAGGAGCTGTTGGAAAGCTGTGCTGTCAGTCATCCCAAAGAGTGTGTTTCCATAAAGTACCCACCAAACGGTCCTTTATAAAACTTTCCTGATCTTCATGAAGGGTGCTGCACTGTGGGGGACACTGCTGTAAATTTCTATTGTGCTTGATTTGGGTTATTTAGGGTCGAAAAGCTTTCCTTCTTAGCATGCAGAATCAACTCTTGTGTCAGGCTCTCCTAAAACTGAAGACCGTACCTAGAGGCTGCAAAGCCTGAGTTACATGTGGGCCATTTTCCCTAGAGCTCTGCAAGATGTTTGAAGCTTTCTTTGAAATAAATTCTGCACCTTGAGAGCTGCTATGAGACAAGGGAGAGCTCTGCAACTGGGAGGGATGGGTCAGAAAGTGTTCGCCTTCCTTGTGGATATTTTACTTCCGATTCAACATCTTTGAGTGCCAGAGGTTTGAAAGCAGGTAGCAGAGTCACAGGCATGAATCCATTCAGTTAGATCCACAGTGAAAGAGGTAAATGAACTGAAAAACTTTTTAATAGCTATTTGCTTATTTTGGGACATAAGAATAAGTGCAACAAATAGGCTGGGCCAATCCTAAAGTAGTTACTTGACTCCACTGGTGATCTGCGGTGGAGTTTGCACAGTTTGAGCAGACACAGATTTCTCTGGCTGAAACCAAGCAGAACAGGAGCCAAAGGAAGAAAGTTGTCTCTGCTATATCTGTTAGGAGGGTGATGTCTGAGAGGTCTAGTAATTAGATACTCATCTAGGTCAGGGCATCTGCTTGCCTGGGTTTTTTTTTTCTGCTACGTGACATCTAGCTACTCGTTCATGTTATATTGCAAGATAATTCAGTCACAGCAATTTAAATTGCTTTATGTAAGAAACTTCTAGTCAACCGTGTCACAGTAATGCCTCAAAGAAATTGCAGCAAAACTTGGAATAATGTTTTGCAAATGATACAGGGTGTCATAAACAACATTTGTCTGGTTTTAGTGATAGCGAGGTATCATAATTATTCAGGTAAGCCTTTGCCTATCCAGTGATAACAGACAGGTGATTAAGACACTCTCTGAAAATAATACAATGTCTCATATGCCTTCTTCTCATATTTTACTCAACAAGGATAATGTTTTTTTTTCTTTCAGCAGGCTATTGCGAGGCTTTGTTATTGCTTATAATGAGGTTGGTGATATTAGAGTGAAAATCATACCATTATGAAATCAAGCCATATCCTGACATGAAAAAATAACCTTTTCCAAACCCCAATTAAGTGAGCAAAATGAAGATTCAGAGGTACGTAAAGGAATTTTTATTGGTGACCTATGGCAATAATAGGTGTATAATTACTTCTAGAACATATAAGCCAGTGGTTACTTTCTCCATTTAAGATGTGGAAGCATATTTAGGAATCCTTTTAGTAGAAGCAGTAAAAGGAAATGTTTAAACCATTATGTTTTAAATGTGAAGTAGGAACCTAGGAGTTTGGAAAACAGCAAATTCTAGAGGCTAAACTACTTTTTATGAGCAATTTAAAAGCTGAAATGATGCATATTCTCTATTAAAGTAGCTACAGTAAATGTAACTTTTCCCACATTAGCCAATTCTAATCATTATGGTGGTAAAATCAGAGGATAAATTGGAGATACTTAATAAATAACTTTATGGGACATGGTGCCTAAGAATATGCATCTGAATATTAAGCATTGCAGAATTGTTGTGGAAACCATTGTAAAATAGTATTTATGTATAATTAACTGTAGGTCAGTTGTCAAAGTAGCAATCATAAGGGAGGCAATGGGAGGAGAAGAGACAGAAAGATAGGAATACCCAGCACAAAGTAGGTTCCAGATTTCTAGTAGCTGTGGGTAACATTGAACACTTTTTAATTCTCATTCTTTGCCTAATTTCCATCCATGTATATTCCAAATAACCATCCCCAATCAAAATAAGAACAAGCAAACAAGCAAACAAAACAAACCCATTAAGCGGAATACTTTTTAAGGAGCTCTGGGGAAATAAGACAAAGTCAGTTTCTGAAAAACTAGTTGTGTCTCTATTTGAAAAAGGAAAAGGGCTGAATTTCACTCTCCATTGTGCCTGTGCAACTTCAGCAGAACAAAATGTGTCCAGCAATTTCGTAATTCAGTTTATGCCGTCTGAAAAATAATTCTGGTCCCCCTGATATTGTCTTCTATACATTTATGGGCTAGAAATGATATATGTAGCAGATATTAGTTGCTACCATGATGTATTTGTCAATGTAATGCCACATTCAGTTTTAAAGAAGTGCATGACCAGTTCTGTTCAGCACCACGCTACAGTTTTTGTTCACTACACAAACTGGTTTGCTAGGGAGCTTTGACTTCTTTTTCTGTGCTCTTAAGTATAAGAAATCAAGATAGTTCAGGTAGCCCAAGTTGTACAGGCGATCCCTGAGGACACCTGTACTCTTCGTGGTGGCATCATATGGAGGAGGTTACCCAGAAGGGCTAGTGACTATCTTGGCAAAAGTGCAAGTCTTGAAGAGTCTCAGCAAGGACACAGGGCTTCTGACTTTTTCAATGATTGTCACAGAGTATCAGGTACAATGGAAAGGAAGTAGAACATAAGTTTTTCATTGCATTAGTAGCGCTTCTTTTTCAAGCCAAAATTCAGTTATCAAAACAAGATCTTTAAGACACTATGAATCTGTACCTAAATGGATTTCTAGAAGTAATGATTCATGCATCAGAGCAGTCCCTCCAGGACACACACGAGTCTCTTTTCCTGTTTTAAAACCCTCTAGAATGTAGACAGAGTTTTAACAAATGTGTTTTTTTTTCTGTAATGACACAAAATATTTATACTAATACATTGCAACATTTTTGCAACAAAATAGAGACTTATTTGCATTGGGAAAACCAAAAAACTCTACACGGTTTTCTGCCTGCAGTGATGTTAGGGTCTGTTTGAAGTCAAATAAGTCATTAAAACTGCATTTTCCTTGCTTATTTCTGGCTGACAATGAGCGTGCTAACTCATCTGGTAAAGCAACTTCTGACCCTCAGTTTCAAGTTCTGCTGGTGAAGTCCTCAGGCAAGTAATTAAATTTGAAATCTTTTGAGGACCTCTAAGCATCATTTTCCTTTGTTGTTTCTTGATGCTCCTAGGAAAGGTCTAAGAAAAGTTGTGTGTGTGTGTGTGTGCGTGTGTAAAACGAGCTCATATCCTTTGAACATTAACATTGGCTTGGATGAAGATCACTTGCATAGCAATTTGATTGTCAATTAAACAGTGGATTCAAGAGTCCTTCTTTACTTGACAGAAATTCCTCCTTGCCTTCTGTGCAGTTAACCTCGTTTTGCGACCTTCTAGTTGCAATGTGCTCTGATCTTATGGTCTTACTTGGTCTTAAAGCTCATTTTCAAAGCCAAGATAGGAAGGATATAATCCAATTTTTTTTTTTTTTTCCATGAAATAATACTCTGTGATAGCACTGCCTGAAAACTACTTAGGAAAGTTAAACAAAGGCTTAAATTGGGACAACTTTGGTAGGAAGTCCAAAGATGTGTGAGACAGAGCAATACCCCTGACGCAGACAGGTAAAAAAATACTTCAATTAATGCTGAGTGGAAGCATGAGATTCCAATGACTTTGAAAAGAAAAAATACCTTCATGGGGTATTTATAAATATATGGAGGGACATAAAGAAATGTCATAGAAAAGCAACACAAATACTAAGAAATACCCTGTGAGGTGACACGTTGTTTTAGATGAGGGGCTAACACTTGCTCAGGATGGAGGGATCTTTCATTTAGCTCCTTTTTTTGTCCAAGAGGATTCATATTTCTCACCACTCATGAGTCCCTCAGCTGGCAGAGCAGCCTGGTTTGGATTGCATCAACTGTTTGCTGCTTCCCTTTGCACAGGATCAAGAGTCTTTGCTGACAGGACTGTGTCTTAGGATTCCTATCTATCTGCTAAATATCTGAGACACTAAATACAAATTGCCTCTTCTCTACTTCTTGGTGAATTTTCAGATGTTTTAAGAAAGGATAGGCAACTTTTTCAGCAAGACTAAAGTGTTTCTCCACCCAGAAATAAAATCAAGGACGTTCACCAGGGTGTGGAGGGTAGGAAGTATGGGTTAGAGTATTCCCAGGGCAAAAAGGTGGCAGTGGATCTGCAGTGCTGGAAAGGAAAGGCAAATCCTGCAATGTGTTTCTTTTTGTTTACTTCCTAGAAGACATTTTCATATCAAAGAATGACGTATGGGATAAAAAAGTGCTGGGATTAAGCACTGTAGATACCATAACAGGTACATGTCAACTAATCTGGAGACTCATTATTTCATAATTATTTTGTTATAGGTGAACATTATTTTTCTTTTTGTGCCTTTTTTTTTCCTTTAAATCTTGCAAGGGATGTCATTCCGCAATACAAATAGTTTAGAATCCAGTTCCCCTTCACTGAACTTGATAATTGCCTTCAGAAAACTTGAAAATGCTTTATAATTGGAAAGATGGAAAGAGATTCAATGTATCTTACTGGAAAACATCACAGCAGTAGGCTCCATGGCCCTTGGCTTGTGCACTTGTCAGAGGAGGTATCAGACAGCCCGTGCCTGGCTGCCACCTGGGAAACATGAAGGTGAGAGCAGGTTCACATGGTGTCCTTTAAGATGCCAGTTCAATGTGCACAGCCTATAGAGGCAGAAGGTTGGAGGTCACCCTAGTCAAAAACTGCATGCAAAAGGGATCTGTGCAGCCTGCTACTGGAGAAGGCCAAGGGGATATTCCCTATGGAAGAGAGTTGAGTGTGGAATAAGGTGACAGGATTTCTATCAGCATTATAAA
Source organism: Psilopsiagon aymara (assembly GCA_024733675.1). NCBI lineage: Eukaryota > Metazoa > Chordata > Aves > Psittaciformes > Psittacidae > Psilopsiagon > Psilopsiagon aymara. The sequence goes on along the minus strand of JANRGW010032690.1, from coordinate 51,309 downwards.
GGCCCTGAAGTCCTTCTCAGGGACATTGGTATGGATGGTCCACATTAGCTGAACAGCTGAACATTTGTGTTTAATTCCCAGCGTTAGCTGAAGGCAATCAGTCTGTGTGGGAGCTAATTAAGCCCTGAAGAGCCAGATAGACATAATGAAGCTAGATTGGGGAAATACTAGACCTTTGAGAGAACATGAGTGTGGATAAGTTAAAAGAAGTTGGGGAATGAGGGAGGAATGATCCCTTGCATTTTGTTTTATTGTTCATTGAGGATAGATGGGAGGGCTGTGAGGAGGTTTCACCACACTGCTCCAGATTTTAATTGACTGAAAGCCCATGCAATTCAGCTAAACTTGAGCCTGTTGGTTTTGTTCTTTCTGCTATGGCCTTGGTTTTATACAAGCTTGCAACAGCTTGAAAAGCCAATTGCAGGTCTAGTGGGTAACAGCAGCTTAAAGCCTGCAACATACCCTGTGTGTCTGAATGGCTCTAATGAGGCCAAGGGAGCTTTGTTTTGAAATCTAGAAGCATAACTGCTCTTGCAGAATTCTGCTCTTTGCAAGGAAAATTGTGCCTCATTTGCACAGAACTAAGACCTTTGGTTTGCCTCTGGTCACCATTGCCCTGCATTCTCTGGTTTAGTACTGCTATGGAAGTGCTACAACTCTGGTCTAATTTTTATCTCCTTTTGTTAAGCCTTTGGCCAGCTGATAGTCAGGCTCACTTTGTCACCTGTGCATAATGCCTTGAAATTTTCTTGGAAGTGGCCTTAGAAGTAATTTATGATAATAAATTCTGCTATACATGCAGAAAAACTGTGTTTCTTTTCAGCAAAGTAAGCTTTTATTGATCAGTACTCATACAGCAGGCTTGGCATGCTTGTGCTTTTCATGCCTTGCTTCACAAACTGTGCTTATATTTTATCTTGGTTTTTGAGGCATACAAAAGCGAGCTAGTGACATGAAAAGCTTCTCGAAGCAGAACGTGGAAATCATAACTTAGGGGACATCAAACACAAGCCAAATATAAAATTCTACTGCAAGCATCATGTTATTTACAGCCAAGAAAAACAGATGAATATTGAACAAATTTATTAATCTATATATGTTCCAGAGCTCTTCAAATTATATAGATAGCCAGATAGCAAATGGATAATAAGAGAAAACCCAGGAAATCAGTAACTCAGAACATGAGTTTGTTTTACTAGCTTGGATTTATGCTGTTTATATCCTCTTCCACTCAATAGTTACTGTCAGCAACAAGTTACTATTGCTGTAATTTAACACTAATCTGAATCAAATTAGCAGTGAGCTACTGCATATCTGACTGACACCCCCATGGATCTGATTTGAGACTGTGTGGGTGCCTGCATTTTATGTTTCTTTGCCTACAAGCTCTCTGCCCTTACTCAAAGGGAGGACATGTATCTGACCTGCAGCAAGGAAGACCATAGGAGGTTGAGTGCTGCTAATGCAGCAGGAAGGCAACAGCTCCAACCTTCCCAGGAAACTGTTTCTGGAAAACTCCAGCCCAGAAAGCACCCCCAGCTCAAACATCATGGGTATTGTCCTTTGCCCCTGAGGCTCAGATGGAGATAGCTCTCATTCAGGTGTTCTTTATTACACTAATGAGGAACTATAAATTCACACAAGCTGGGTGTCCTAGAAGATTTTCTGGCTGTGTTTTTTTCTGGAGGTTTTTGCTGTTTTGATGTATGGTGATAGTATTCTGTGGCAGTAGTGCCACCTCTGTGGTGGATGTTGAAGTACACCATTGGTGTGGACTCTGCTGCTGCACTTTGAATTCTGAAGGTGGGAAAGTGGCTTTGGCAAGCCCTACTTCTTTACTGCTTCTCAGGTGGGTGAAGAAGGGCACCTAGAGGTCAGGAGGTATGTGCTACCAGCCTGGTTTATTCAACTTTGCAAAGTGATAAATGGTGTGGAAAATGTATGCTCTGTATGGGCCAGCTTGCTACTCCCATCTGTATTATTTTGCTGTTGTGCTGCAGGGAGGGAGGACGGCTGTGTGGCATGCCAGGCTCACCTGTGGGTACCACTGTCCCAGTCTTGTGTGCTCCTGTCCTGCTGGCAGGTAGGAATTCTGGTTTGGGCGTTGGACTGTTCTCAGTGATATTACAATGGAAAGCACTTACTCGACCTGTAATGTCTATTTTGGATAGTGGCTGTATTGCAAGCTGATGTCTCTCTCTGACAGTGAGTAGTGCAAGTGCTACATGATTCCTTGTACAGTGTGGTTTTAATTTGCCTATTTAGTTGTTCTTTGGGCTTTCTTCCCTAAAGAAATATGAAATGTGAGCTATGTGGGGGTGGCATACAGCTGTGCTGCATAGCCTGGTTTTTTTCTTCACTTGCACAGCATGACAGGATTGTAGCTCTGGGCTATGGTTTTCTGTGTCCCCAGCTCTCCCCTGTGCCCTCACCTTTGCTAATGGCAACTGCATTGATGAGTTCTTCCTGGAATTGCACAGTTGATAGATGCAGGTTGGACTGCAATCTAAAAAGCCTTCAATCATCACCCGTAATATTTTTCACTTTTTGAGTTCACACATTTAAGGCTGAACCTCAGTCATCTCATATACTTGTCTGTAAAAATAAGCAGCTACTATGGTATTCATTTGGGAGAAGGAATCAAAATACAACATGTGACATACTTGGAAAAAAGAAAAAGCCAGCTACTAAACTGTTACTTCTATGTGGTTTAAAATTCAGAACACTGAGGAAATTAAACTAACTTTAGGTTGGGTGTGTTTTTTCCCCAGAATTAGATACAAAACACCTGCAATGTTTAGCAACTCTATTTTGCTTTCTTGTCTTCAAGCTAAGATCGTATTTAAAAAGACAAGTTCAAACTGGTTGAAGTGGAAGAAATCATACTGAATATTAATTTGTGGGTTAGAATTTTTCTATTTCCTATTTATTTTGTATGTCTGTTTTCTGCAGTCTTTATTGATTTGAATGTCATGTGTTCTGTATGAGAGGCAATAATTCCATTTGAAATTAAGGACCCTTTATGTAGCAAAGCTGTTTTAATGGTAGAGGATTGATGCAGCTTACTTTGAATAGGCTTTGTTGGGTTCCTGGCTGTAGATTAGATTCCTCGAAGAGAGATTAGTGAAGCTGAAGTGTGTCACTATGACTTCAGTTGGTGCTGCATTTGCTCATGTTCTGAGTGGGTGAGATCATGATTTACTGAGTGTAAACCAACAAAACGCTCTGATGTCTTGGTCTTTCCATCCACTCAAGAGAGCAGCTTTACCTCTCCCAAAGCCAGAAGGGGTCTGTGTCAATCTTTTGAATGGGTATGTTTTTTTCTGTCCACTGTGTCTGCAAATATCATTGCAGTTGCAGGAAACCTTGTCTGCTAAAGGTTGGATGAGTTTCTTTTGTCTGAGTAGATATACTAATAGGAAAGTGGGCCATTAGCAAATAGAATATGCTGTATTAAAGTGTCATTTTGTCCTTTTTCTTGATGCTTTGCTCCTTTCCCTAATGTTGATTGAAAAATGGGTCTTCTTTTAGGAACACTATGATCTGAAGTTATTTATCTTGATGTGTTTAAGCAGAGTACATGTTTTGCAGGATCTAAATTAAAGCATCCCCTAAAGTGAACTGGCATACTTGTCCTCAGTCACCTAGAGTATCTGTCATAGTTATTGGGTAAATTGCCATGTGGATTTCTATGACTCAGTGTGTAGTCTTATGTCACATTAATGTAATCCCTGTTGATTTATGTTTGTGAAGTACTGCTTGCAGTTTCCTGATATTTCTCCATATAGTTCTAGGCAATCTTATCTTCTCTGTTATCAGTGTTTCTTGGTCTACTTCCTGACCTAAGACTGCCTTATGAAAAATGTAGTTACTGAGCATTCTGTCACCAGAATAATGTTGTTCTGTATCTGAACTGATACCTTTGTTATGAAATTACAATTTCTTTGTACTTCTAAATGTAACTACTGACAGAAACAGTAACCTGTGTAAGAGTAGTCTGTTCTATCAGTGAATGTTAATGAAGACCTAAACTTATTTCTGGGCTCAATTCCCTCTGTGCTGTTGGAAGGAAACGGGTGTTCTCCTGTTTCAGGGCAGTCACTTTCACACTGGTGAGATGCAGACTTGTTGCTGTATTATCTTGTTGCTGTTTCTGCCAAAAATTGATCTTGGCTTCCTTTCTTCATGGAGCTGTTCCTACTTCTTTAATAAAGTTTGAGTAGTTGAAGGGGACATCTTGATGCTGTTGTCTTTCTCCATTATTCCCTGTATGCCTTGCAGTATGCCCCTCTGCTATGGCATTGAGTGGACAAGCCTGAGGCTTCCCTTGGCTCTTGAAGTGGGAGGGTATTGGTGGTGTCTCAGAACACAGTGAGTGTATAAGGAATGAAGTGGAAATAAGTGAAGGGAGCCCCTGGCTCAAAGGTTCTCCCACCACAACCTGAATTGCTCTATTGCTTCCAAACCGGTCTTCCTGACCCCAAATGGAAGGCGATGTGACTGTCCCACTTTTCCTTTCTCATCTCCTAATTTTGGCTGCAGTAAATGTTCAAGCTGTGTTGCAGCTGCTGAGAAGCCTTGATCCAGCCTTACTTGAGCTGTGGTGTTCAGCACTCCCACCTGCCAGAAGTGTCTGGCTGCAGTGCGCAAACAGGAGCTCCTTTGCTCAGCCAAGCACTGCTGCAATTGTAACTGGGCTAAGATTCTTATCCTTGGTGTGTCCTTGGTCTCTCTGCCCTACTGCTTTGTGAGCTGGTCCTTGACAAATTATGCAATATATTTAGGGGGAAACATAGTCTCTTCTTTGCTTGTGAGATTAAAACATAAAGTCACAAATTTTCCTGTTGCTTTATGCAGCAGGAAATTTTTCACCACCATTGACTTTTATCAAATGTGTTCAACTAGTGTTTTTAGTGTAATGAGTAGTTATACTGCTTGCATGGGGAACATCCCAGTAGCTTGCACAGGGGACTGCTGTGTAGAATCACTTGGCTGAATGCTTCTGAAAGTCAGCATGTTTGCCACAAGAGTCCCTTAATTTCTTGTTAGGTGCAGGAGGTAGCAGGCAAGACTACAGTCTGTTTGGCAGCTCAGCTCTGCAAGTGATTAAAGTCTCACATGTCAAGGAGGCTAACACACTTTGGATGTTGAGCAAATGCAGCGAATCAGCTCAGGATTTCCAGGTGTGCAGATCCACCACTGCAAATGTAATGCAGACAGCCCAACTGAGAAAGCAGTCACATCTGTTGGTAGTGTAGGTGGCCTTCAAGTGAGTTGGGATTATGTTAACCTGCATCTTAGACAGATCTTGGCTGATGCCATGTGATGCCACATGGTGCTGCTTTCTGTCTTCTGCACTGGCTCACCAGCTGCAAGGTGCACAGACTACGAAGCCAGGTCCACCATAATACCTCTACTAAACTGATGGCACAGTGCAGAAACACAGTGGGGCACCTGCTGTTCTTGCCTGGTAGCCCTATTGGGAATATTGTGTAGGCCACGCCTGTGCTGAAAAAGGTTGGTCTAATACCCATATCTGACTTAAGTTTTCTCTTTTCTAAGGTAATTCTTAAAGTATTTAATCAGTTCTTAATATTATTGAGTAGTTAATGTAGGATGTGTCAAGTACCTGCAGCCCTAATGCAGATAATTAATAAGGATTAATGTGAAAATTGTTCCTTTTTCTACAGCTGCTATCAGCCTTCATCTGTGTTCTGCAGAGGCACCAGGCTGGTTGGTAGTACTAGCCTGCTGTACCATTTAAACTGGAGGAGCCTAATTACCATTGCTGCTCTCGAAGCACAGTTTTAATATTCAGTCTAGAACTTTCTCATTGAATTCAGGTGGGGAAGCCAGAGCATTGCAAAGGTTAAGAATTAAGCTGACCTTCTCTCTGGTGCTGAATAGCTTGCATTTCAGCAGACATATTTTAATTTGAAAATGTTAAGCTATGGGCTTTGCAGTAGACAGATGAATGCTGCTTTGGTACTATATGCCTTATTTTATCTGCAACTGTTTTCTTTTGTGTTTCTCAGGGATGACCATGTACTTCACAGCTGAATAGCAAATTGCTTTAGCAGCACTAGGGACACCTATTATATTGGAGTAAGCAACTTTTTCCTTGTGCCTTGCACACTTGGCAATATATAAGTGTTGTTTTGTGCTTCTCTATGTTCTGTAGAAATGATGGTGAACACTCAGGTGCTGAACTTGAAGTAGTTAATGCTGAAGCACCGAACAAAGACAGCTTTTCCTGAGGAAATGTAGTCATCTTGTTTTAGTAATGAGCTTAAAGCATTTCAACATCTGCTCTTGGGAAGAAAAAGTAGTGTGGGGGATTTTGTTTGCTTGCTTTCAATCTAGAAGAGTAGCTTTTGGTAACTTGGGCATGAAACCAAAAAAACATAGGCAACTGACTTCCTTCAATCAAAGGATGATGTATGGTTCCTGTGCCATTTAAAATGTGCCCTACTTTAAGTAGTTCCAGCATTTGGTGCTGACCTGCCCACTACAGATTTCATCCGTCTAATACAGGCTTGATGGCACAGATTATAGAATGCTAGCCATGCACAGCGTATTTATTCCGCAGTTGGGATGGTGTAGTGACATATTGAGTCTAATGTGGGACTATGGTCTTGCTTTCTACTTCCCTGACAGAAGGCTGCTTTTTAAGGTAAACCATATAGGCTATTGATGGATCTGCATATCCTAGTGGACTACATGATCACTGGCATGTCTCAGCATCTCCCCTTTCTGTTGAGGCTGTGCCTGGTCTATGCATACATTGCTGCCTTCCACTGTGCACTGACAGAAATGTTGTCTTTATCACAGCAGGTGGGCAATCCTTCAGCTGAAGGGTCTCCATCACTGCATCTTCTACACTGTTTTCTTCCAGTTTATGCCAATTGTTTAGCATTAACTGAAGTATTTTTAAGTGTGCCTTAGTCTTTCTGTGTTCCTCCCAAATGTGTGCCTGTGTGTTGGATAGGATAATACATATGCATATACCATAGGCAGAAATATCCTACAGAATGAGGAGGGTAAAAGTCTGCTGCTTGCTTGAAATCTGTGTATGTGCTACAGGGCAGAGTTCTTTCTGCCTCAGAAGGTGCATCCTTTTTAGCTGCAGGACGTAGCAGGGCTTACTGGAAAGGACCAAAGGGAACTATTTTTTTCATGCCTCAGGAGACCAAAGTAATCTGCAGGAAATGGTGCTAATGCTCTTCTCCTATTTGTTCTTCTCTTAGGCAACCTTTGGGGAAACTTCAGCATGAATTTCACTGTGCAGTCTGATTGCTTTGGAGGTTAGGGGATGATCAGTAGTTGGGCATTTTATAGCTGAGCATTCAAGGCTTTCCAGGAGCCCTTTGGCAGCCAAAAATGGTGCCAGATAGGTGATGAAATCAAATGTGTGAATTTTCTCTAGTGCAACATCTGAAAGGGACAGGGGAGTGCTATTACATTGCCCCTAATAATTTCCCACGCAAACACCCCCTTCTACAGTGTTATTGACACTTCAGAGACCTGACCTTTTTTCAGTGCTGGGACACATGAAGTAATCGATCATTTCAGAAAATGTTCCCTGTAGCTGTTGTGTGCCTGGGAGATGCTGAATACAAAATTTAACTTTTGCTGGACAGGCAGGTATCAGCCTTGACCTAAAAAGCTATGTGTAGGAGAGGGTCTTTACTTGGATTAAGACCTGATTGAAATGTTAAGCAAGGAAAAAAATGAAGCTAGGCAGACAATATTGGTGAGGCCAGCCTAATAATAGGTGACGTTTACACAGTGGCAAACAGGAATAAGGTTTTAAATGCGGAGGAGAACCTTGGCAATGGCCTTGAAGAGGATTTTTTGCTGGTTGCTGTGTCAGTAGTACATGCACAGATCCTGGCAGAAAATGTTGTCTAGCTCAAGCCTTGAGTTGAAGATGTGTGCAAATGAATCCGTGAGTTTTGTCACAAGGTTATTACATTAAACTTAACACTAAAGTCACAAACCTAGAAGTGTTTTGAGATACTGACATAAAAAAAAAATTTCCTGGCACCTTTTCCCTTCTGTGCATCAAATAGGACATAGTACTTTCATTTTTCACAAGGCAGTGGTGCAAGTTATTAACTGTATTAAGATACTTTTATAGACAATGCTCTTAAGAAATTTTCTTCTATACTTATTAATCTCCTGACAGTGTAGGAGTTTATGATAACACAGCAGCGTATTGATGTGTTTAATCCCCCGCTCTGCATGTGCAAGCAGTCATTAGCTAATACTCAGGAGACAGGTAAAAATAGGTTAAAAATCACAATGTAAGTAGTCCAGTGCTTTGTTACACAGGAGATAAAAATGCTTTTACCCTCTTGAAGCAAGTTGAACTAATCTTGCAGTTCTTGTCCTAGTTAGCATATTTGCAAATATTACTTTTGCTGAACTGCAAATGTTTCCTTTCTTAATCCTTAATTAGGAAAAGAAATCTATAACTACTTCCAGTTCTGACCAGACTTCTAGTGTGTTATCAGAGATGAATTGCTTTGACCTTCCATTTGCTCTCTATATTCCATGTATGCCTTCCCTTCTTTCCCTTCTATTTCTTTATCCCACTCCTAATGTGGTATTTTCAGAAGTGCATTATTCCAAGTTTTGTTGTCTAAGTCACTTTTCTGATGCAATGTCTTTGTAAGTGGATCATGAGGAGATTTGGGAAGGGAATCACAGATTTTTCTGCTTCTGTGTTCATACAAAAGACTGTCAGTCCTGGTTGTCCATTAGACATTACTAGAATGAAAATGGCTGATCACTTTGTAGTGACATGATTAATCATACAGTTCTAGAAACAATTTATAGTTTCAAATTCTTAATTATATTAAATATGCCCATTTCTAATATGGGCAGAATTAGTCTGCTGAATACTGACTGAAGCTTGTGGATGTCTAAAGATGCTTTTGCTCACAAATGAAGAGTCTAGCCTAGTACTTAAATCATTTAGAAGAAAATCAGTACCCTTATTAACGGAGACACTGTTCTTGAAAATTCTCCAGTCAAAAATAGTTCTGAGTTTACTGGTGTTGTTCTGAGTAAATGCAGCAAAACAGGGGGAAAGAAATAACAAACCCACATCAATTGAGTTTCTTCTTAGCTGAGGCTGAAATTTTGCTTTGCTTTAGGTAGGGATAAGGATGGAATATGAAATACATGCTTTGATTAGTCTGAAACTTGAGCACTTAATTTAGGTCCAATTCATGTCCTGGTACTGAGTGTAGTGAGTCTACTGCAGGATACATGCATTATGCTTGTAAAGGAGATATATATGATAATAGATTTTATCCCTTGGCTTTCTTTGTTTCTACCTTATGCATGTTTAAACTAAACAAACGAATCTTGGAAACACATTTTGGGGGTTTGATGTCCCAGTTTGGAAATAGATTAATGCTTAAGCATGTAACGGCATGTCTCAAATTAAGTTCTTCAACATCAGATCTGCGTGCAAATGTGTTAAACTTGACTGCACATGCAGTGATCACAAACTTTCTAACTTGATTTGCCTCCCTTAGGATTACCTGGTCATGTCCCACTTGCTCAATTCCCTGCTGTTGCTCTCAGCCTGTGACATTCAAGCTTTGTGTCCCAAAGGCAATCCTGCAAGAAGCTAAACACAGGTTTTAAAGTTCATTACACATGAGATAGTTATGTACAGTCTTCATATATCTACTCTGTGAACATGTCTGATGAAAGTTTCTGGGTTTTGTAAAGCAAAGGTTGTTTGTGCTTTGGATTTGCACCTGATCTTGGCTTTGGCCTTCCAGCTGTTGATACTTCAGGGCTGTTCGGGAGAGCCTGTGTTATCAGGTTAAAGGTGGTAAGTATGCTTGCCTCTTGTATTGCCGGGGAGGAAGCAGCGGCAGAACATGAAAGCCAGGGGATAGGTATCAGCCTGGTACCTAGCTTCTGACTCCAGGTATGTGTCTGCTATGTGACTGACTTCACTCCCACCACACTTTTCTTCTGTGAGCACTGAGTAAAGCCAGTAATCTACATATTTAATTGCTCAATCTGTAAAGCAGATGAAACTGCGTGAGTGGTGTTGAGGTGTTAGTACAGTGTTGATGCAGATGTCAGAAAAGCGTTCATATTCTGCCACAGAGGTAAAAGTACGTAAAAGAGTTCTTGCAACAGTATCTAGATGCACAGCCCTATGGCTCTTGTTGGGGTCTGATTGTTTTTTCTTTATTATGGTCAGTGAATTTGATGTTCTCTCGTCTAATCTTTCTTGGCATTGAGCAGGCAGCTTATTCATGGTAAGTAGGGTTTGAGGGAGCTGAAATAGGACCAGAGGAGGAACGCTACTTAAGTATTCTTTTGTAGACTGGCAGAAGAGTTCTTGTTGCAAAATTCCTGCTGCTGCAGAAGTAAACTGACTTTTTTGAGCATGGAACAGAAGAAAAAAATGTGCTTTTCACATTGTTCTGAAATGGCTCTTTGAAGAGCAGCGACTTGTTTAGCTGTGACACCTTTTGTGATAAATACCTTTTATGATAATAAAGTTGCCTGAGAAACATAACATGCATGTTTAAACCTCAACTTGAGGAGAATCTAAGTCAACATCTGCATAAATCAGTGTCTGCAGTTGGGTTTCTGGTGCAATGTCACATTTGTTATAGGAAGATTGTAACAGGCTGTGAGAGCTGAAAGAGGAGGAAATGGCATCTGAATAGACAAGCTTTAACTACAGGCTTCATAGTAAAAAGCAAAACCGAACAAAGTAGGTGATTAGAGCATTCTTCTTAAGATGGGAATGAGATCTGGCTAGTTAAACTTCAGCTGTCCTCCCGTTACCTCACTCCCTATCCAGTTATCAAGGATTTGAACTGTGGGGGAAAAATGCCGGTTTAATTACTTGATTTTTCTCTTCCACGCCGCAGCCGTGCCCCTTCCCCTCGGGTACCCCGGGGCGCAGCCCCCACTCCCCGTGCCGCCGTTGCCATAGCAGCGCCCGCCGCCGCTGCATCCTCCGGCTCAACTTTCCCCCTTCGCCGCAAAGCGTTCCAGAGCTGCCGCGGCGGCGGAGAGGGACGGCTCGGGACGGTGGGTGTGCGCCGCGGGCTCCCGAGCGGCTGCCATCGCCTTGCCCTGCCTCCGCGGCTGCGGAGCGGCTCCGCCCGCGGGCTCCCCGGGGCGCGGCGGCGGGCAGCTCGGAGCCATATTGCCGAGCGAGCGGAGTGTCCCGGGTGGCGCTCTGCAGGTGTCCCAGCGCCGGGTGACGCCTCATCGTTCCTGTCCCCCCAGTTCCCTCAGCAGCAGCTGCGCTTTCCTTCTGCTAGATCCCAGCTTCTGGCAGACGTCGCCCAGCATGCCGATCGCCCACTTACTGGAGCTATGGAAAGGGATAGAGGTGGAGCCCATGGAGACGGAGGTGAGGACGGCGGCGGTGAGGGGCGCGGGCGGGCTCAGCTGTGCTGCCTGCCCCCCTTCTCGTCTGGGGAGCCGTCTCGGTGCTGCCCCAAGCCCCGCGAAATGCAGCGTGACGAGCATCCCTTGCTGCGGGGAGCCCCGAGCTCTGCTCGGAAACCTGTTGCCCCGCACCGGAGCGTGGAGCGGGCTGTCTGGTGCGGCTTCCCTCTGCCCGCTGCTGCCCTGCGCTTCGATCGGAAAGTACTCTGGGGATGCAGGGCGGCTGCAGGGGAAGAAGCGTGTAAAACCGATGGAAACAGGCAGAGCAGGCTGAATAACGCTTGAGCTCACGTTCGAGCGTTAAGTGTTCGATCTCCAAGTTAAGGCTAGGATAGGTCCGTGGTCCTCACTTCTGCCTTGATTTCTGAGCTACCTCGTGTTTGTTTTAGCATCAGCACAAAATTCAAGCCAGATCCTTGTCCGTTACCTCTAAGCGCAGGGCTGTGCTTCCCGGATTGTACTTGGAAACACAGTGCTGTGGTAATTAGCCAGCTGCGATGTTATATCACGCTCAGGATTTGTCATGCAGAGTTTTCACTACCTGCAATTTAAGATTGTCTTGTCAAGAAAAGTATGTGTTTTGTGCAGAAATGAGCAGAGTGAATTCTCGAGTGTTTTGGGGGCTCTGGAGTAGTGCAATAAAGGCAAAGTATTCCGGGTCTGGTTCTAGCACAGACACAGATTTGTATCAGGCAATAGAAATAGATGAGAAACTTGAGACATGTGGGGGTTTCTGTTTTAACACTGCCCCTTGCCCTGGCTCTTTAGTCGGAGTGCTGTAATAGGGTTTTGGGGAGGGGGACAGAGGGGAGTGTAACTTAACCAGCCAGGTTACAGAGAGCGCAAACAGATTGTCTCAAAAGAGGAGCTGCTGAACTGTGGAAAACGTTTTGTACAGAGCACTTGTATTTAAACAATACAGCAGAAGTGATGCTGTAACGTATTCATAGCTCATTCATCATAGCTCATTCTGGAGGACCCTAGGTTAAGAACAAGTTTAGGGGGTTTACATAATGTAATTAACTCCTGAGTTCTGTCACTTTTTCCACTTTGTATGAGGCAAGGAATCTGGGTGTTCACAAACAGGTTGTGTCCAGGAAACAGCATATTGTTCCTGATCTTGTTTAAGAAGTCGACTGACACCTAATTAAGTCACTTTGCCAATAAGAAGACACATATAGCTACACGGTGAACAGTTTTCTGCTGAACATCATAGAAATCATGGTCTTCTACACCCAGGTCTGCCTTACCACCGACCACAGTATACGAAATCTTGTTCTCTTCCTTCCTCCTTCCCTTCCTCCTAAAATCAATTTGTTTTGTGTTTCCAGTTTGTGAGGCTTTTTCTTTCTGCCCCAGGCAGAACACACTTCAGTCTCTGAGATTAACTCCTGGGAAAACTTCCCTAGATCATAGGGTAAGCTCCTGCGTCAAAGCCTAATGTCCATTGCTTGGGACAGTGGCTTTCTGTTGTCACCTCTTTCATTGGTAGAGACTATGTAGACCTTTCTTCCAGAAAAAAACTATGTGGGTCTCCTTACCAAGTGTAACTGACCCCTTACAATGCTAGTTAATCAGATGTCTGGTTTTGTGGGATTTGGTGGCTTTGTTTGCATTCAAAGAATACAATAGCTATGAGCTGTACTGTTCCATCATTCTTTCTGAGGTTTTGCTTATGAAAAGTTTTGGGGGCTAAAGAGTTACAGGCACAAACTTTCCTCTACTTGGATAAGAACAACAGATTAAGCACCATTACTATTTATTACTATCTCTAAGCACATCAAAGATAAGCTATAGCTTATGGCTCCTTTAAATCACAATAGAATTCCTAAAGTACTGTTTGCTCAAATCCAACTAAGGTACATAGAAATTAAAATTATCTGTTGTGGGCTATTGGCCATGAAGATCAGTCTTTGCAAACAGCAATGACATTTATTCTTTAATGAGCTGAATGTCGCTTAAACTCTAATGATTGGGCTGATCTGGGGGAGCTGCCACAGGCTCTGAATCTGTGTGGGATAAAATGTTTTCATGGTTGTCTACAAGTTGTTCTTTTTCAAGGGAAGCTTTTCACAGTTAGTAGACAAGGAGGGAGACAGTTTCTTTCTTTTATGCATATGGACCTCTTTATCCCCTTTCTTAATGCTAAAAAACTCTTTTAAAATGGAGGCATTTATGAGTGCCTGTGCATGACTCAAGTGAATGACTTGCAGATATTAAAGACAGCATTTATAGTAAATCAATCTCTTGATAAGGAAGAGTGCATTGAGAATATGTTCTATGTTAGATTTGTATAGAGGAAGATTGGACAAAATCCTGTTTGTCACCTGTTGATTCAGGAGCTCATTAATTGTGTCTGACAAGTAAGCAAGAAAAGAGGGATAATTGCTGGGTCTAGGATTTCTTTGTGGGCAGGCAGAGTTATTGATCTCTCTCAAGCTGGACGGATGGGGTAGTGAAGTACATCCTTGGGAATATTTTGCTGAGGAAGAGCTGTGTGATCACTCTTTAACGTCTCTACCTTTTTCCAAAGGGTTCATCATGTAATAGATTTCAGCTGGGTATCCATTAAATGACAATTTTTAAATGGGAATTCAGTGTTTAGAAAATTTGGTCCTATTTATGCATATATTCTATTTCCTCATCAAGAAATACCATTTCAGTTCTCTAGTTTGTTCATGAATGATCTTTAGTGCTCCATTCTTGCGCAATTTCTATGACAAATATGGTTTTGACTATTCATCAGCACCTTCAATAGTGCTAGTGTGCTCTTTTCTCCCGTATCTCTTAGCATTTTATGTATTTTGGAGAATGCATGTTCTCATGGATTCAAAGGTTAATCTGCCTGTGCTGAGCATGAAGAATTGAACATGCTTTCTTCAGCAGCATGAATTTGGAGTGACTTTACTGATTAAAAGTAAACTGACTGTACTTTGTGCTAGAACTTGGCTTAGAATTGTCTTTCTCAATAACATACTTACAAGTCTTTCTCCTCTCTGCTTACTAGCCTGTGGTGGAAGATGCTGCTGTGGATGAAGAACCTGTAAAAGAGGTAAATCTGCTTATTCATAGATCACACAAATGTTAAGGAAATACCATAATATAGTCTTCTGCCTTCATGGAAACAAAATGTCTCTAGTGGTGCTTTTCCACATGCTTCTAGCCTCAGAGATGGAAAACTAGCCTATTTTTGTCTCTTATTAAAAAGTCAAGTGAAAAAATCCAGATTTGTTCAACTAGAGGTTAGAGAATTTTAATTTAAAGATATTATCCTTGTGCTCTTTCCAAGACTGAACTTGAGATTTATGTTCTTTCCTGCAGGGAAGATTTTGTAATAACCTTAAAGAGTAGCTGTCATCAAAGCAATGCTTGTGTATTGTGCCTGATGAATTAATTCCGAATACTATTAAAAGGAATTCATGCCTGTTTGTCCACTAGCCTGTCTGTTCACCCAAAGCAAGACGGAGCCAACCCTTTCCTTCAAGTTAATCTATTTTCTTTTAGTACTGTAGTATTGTACTATCATGCTAATGAAAAAACCAAAAAAACCCTAAACAACCCCTAAACCTGCAGAAAAAACAAGTCTTGCCTCAAAGTATTTAAATGCCAAGTAGGAAAAAAAAAGGTGATATGAAGGTACAAAGAAGATGAGAACAAACCAGCATTCATGATTATGATGAGCTGAGGGCAGGGCTTGGCTGCAAAACTGACTGCTGTTGGTCCCAGGTGTTAGTAGAAAATGCTGCTGGCTTGTGTAAACCAAGGTGTGCTTGGAAGCTTGTTAGCTATTTCTCAAAATGAAGAAAACTGAATTCCTTCACTATTGAAGGGAGGCTGCAAAGACACCTAAATAGTGACAGTTGAACATGCAAAGCTTCCCAGTATCACTTCCTCTTTTAAATATCAAACTTACCTTTGTGATGTTTGGTTTCCAGTGCAAAGGTGTACTTTTGTGACTTTCTGCTATGCTGAAGGAATAGTTTCAACTTCCATAATGACAGAAAGGAGGAAAAAGTATTTTAGTTTTTGAGTTCTGTGAAACGGCTGCACCTTCCAAATGTAACTTTTCCCTTTCCCGTATCTTGAGAGCGCTGAATTACTCTTCAAAGCAACTTCATCTGAAATGAAGTGTGGGTAACTGGGCTCATCACATGCTCTTTGAGGATATAGCTGGAGATTAAATTTCTGGCTTGCAGATTTGGGTTTTAGGAGGACTTTTTTGGGGAAGAAAGCCTTCATTTCCTAAATGAATTTAAAATGAGTTAATTTTCATTAGGAATACTACTTAGAATTCTTCAGTTTTAAATTTGGCAGGAAGAAATTACATGTAATGGCTACCTATATAGAAACCTCAGTTCTGTGTTCTCTCATTTTCTGATGTGTTTATTGCTGTAAGTATTTCATTTTGCAGTTTGGTGTCTGTAATTGAGTTTATCTTGCTGTATGTCTATCTCCTCCTACCTCAGCTAGGCAATTGCAGTGTCTGTGTGCTAAGTGGAAGGATATACTTATGTCTGATTGAAAAACCTGTTATACTTGTGCATTATAAAACGTATACACAGTGACTGCTAACAGATTGACTGAAATAACACTGTTTAATGTAGAAATACCCTCACCCTTCACTTAACTTCTATGTTCCTTTGTTACATGGTACTACAGAAAAACAGAATATGAAAAGCTGCGACTGCTTTCATCTATGCTCTGCTGCTGACATGTTACTTCAGCCCTTTACTGGCTTAGTCTGTAAGCCTGTTCTGTTCCTATGAAGCTTGCCTCTTACTATAGAGGTACTGTAGGAAAGACTGCACTGTTCTGGCAACTTCTTTACTGATAGCTGCACTGTGCCAAATCCGTTTTTTTCCAGGAAACATTAAAGCATGACTTAAGGGATGAATTAAAATCATGTAATTCATTGGACTGCATTTGCTTAAAGGATGTTCTTGTAAATAACATGCTTTAGGCTATGTTGGCCTCCTGCTTTTTCTCCCATCCTGTGTATAGTATGGACAAATGAGATGGTGACAGAAGCGTTATGAAGACTGTGCTGCTCATTTTCCTGAGGTCTGATCTTGCTGTTGGACAGCTCCTTTAAATGTCTTGGGAGTGTAAATTAACAGGATTGTTGGATACAGCAAGCATTTTCTGAGGCACCTCTTGATCCTAGAACAGTGCGTGTCCTGGGGCTCTGCCCTGGATTTGTCACCTATGTTATTCAGGATTAATATCATCAGGGTGTTCCCCTAGGAGGTCCTCTGAAAGCCATGGACCCTGTTTGTCCTCCCTCAAAGACCAGCAGGTTAGCTGATGGGAACATCCTTAAAAGAACTTCAAACTCCTCCGGGAGTCCTCCTTTAGACTTGTTGGATTCAGTTCAGTTTCTCCATAAAGTGATTTTTTTGGACAGCTGGAATTTTTGATACAGAGAAAGTTTGATCATCTGTGATCATTAGAGCCTCAAACCTTAAAGGTGACATGCCTTGTGGTTTGGTCTAGATCAGAGTTAAGCATTGACATTCTATCTAAGTCCTCTTTAAAGGTGTAGTTGGCAGCAAAATTGTCACATCTTTATAAACTAGTGAGCATATGTGTAATACAGCTCCCAGCACTTTGAAATTACAACATTCAGAAGTCAGATGGCAACATTGCTTTGAGCTGTTTTACCCTTTCGAGGGAATTTGGTGCTTTAATTGAGAGCTTGCATGGTTTTTTTTGGCAAAAGAAGAGGGGAGATGCAGTGGAAGTATTCATATCCAGCCAGAATCAGAACTGGGTAAATTTTCAAGTTTTTCCACTATGAAAAAGAGTGTGGCAAAACTGAAAATGGCAGGACCTATGCTTACTGTGAATTCTTGTGCAAACTTTCCAAAGACACATGTAACTTCTGCTGATACTGTGTAAGCTTGTGCAAATGCAAGTAATCAAATTGGAGGGGGTGAAGGCGATGGATGCTCTGTGTGTACCCTCATGCATTGCAGGCTCTACCACTGCAGCTTGTTACTTCACTGGGTGATACCACTGAGAAGAGTTTGGCCTCTGTCATTATTACTTCCTCCTCTCAGGTATTTATATATATTAGTAAGATCCACCCTCTGTTCTTTCCTTACCCCCTGCATTGTCTGTTCCAGGGGGAGCAGCTCCCCTTCCTCAGACTTCCCTTTCAGGTCACATCCTCTCATCCCTTGGTCTTGTTTTGTGATGGTCCACCTTTACTGGGTCATTCTGGTATGTTCGTGTCTCATGAACTGGGGAGCCTCAAATAGGATATCACTCCAGATGTCTTGGCAGTGCTGAGTAGAAGGTCAGGATTATCTCCCTTGACCTGCTGGCAATACCTTTTCTAATACAGCCCAGGCAACTTTCTTTGCCCATGGGTTCATTGCTGGCTCATGTTCAGCTTGTTCACCAGGACCCTGAAGGTCCTTGCTTGCAGCTCTATGGCCCCTTGCCCGTAGCAGTGCATAGGATTTTTCTTCCCTAGGTGCCAGGATCTTGTGTTTCCTTTTGCTGAACTTGAGGGTAATCCTGTTGGCCCATTAATGCAACTGCCTGGTGTATCAGGTACTCCCCTCCCCCTTGTTTTGTAAAAATCTATGAACTTGCAGAGTGTACTGTCTGGTCATTGAAGTCATTAATGAAGTTGTTAAACAGTACTAGACCTGGTATTGACCCCTGAGATGTGCCACTAGTGACTGGCCTTCAGCTGGACTTCGTGCTGATTACAACCCTTTGAGGCATGGCAGTTCAGTTTTTGATCCATTTCATTGCCCACTTATCTAGTCAATGCTTCATCAATTTGTCTGAGATGATTAGGTAAGGTTTTTGACTTGTCTTCCCTACCAAGATAAAACCACTCGCTGCCCTGCCCTCATTCACCAAAACAGTCATCTTTTCATAGAAGGCTGCCAGGTTGTTTACGCACAATTTTCCTCTTAGCTAACCTATGCTGACTAATCCAAATAATTATGTTGTCATCAGTATTTTGGGAAATTTTAAGGAAGGGTTTGCTTTATCGCTTTTCCAGGGATTGAGGTAAGGCTGACTGGCTTGCAGTTCCCAGGATCCTCCTTGAAGACAGGAACTGTATTTTGCTTTCTTCCAGCTCCCAAGCAGCTCTCCTAATTTCCATGAGCCTTCAGATTATTGAGGGGCATCACATTGGCATCAGCCAGTTCCCTCAGTTCTTGTATATTTTTATGTCCAGTTTGTGTTCCCAAACCTGACCCTCTTTCACCAAGGACAAGTCTTCCTTTCCTATTTGTCTCAGGGGCCTGGGATTCCCAAAGGTCTGGTGTCACCAGCCAAGACCCAAGGCAAAGAGGGCACTGGGTACCTTGGCCTTCTTGATGTGCTTTGTTGCCATCTCCCCTTCCCCACTCAACAGCAGGACCAAAGGTATTCCTTTTGGTGCTGATATAGCTGTAGCAGTCTCTCTTGCCCAGGCCATGTCCCTCAGCAGATTCAGCTGCAGGTGAGCTTTTGTGACATGATTGCTATGTGCTTAAATAGCCTTTGTATTTTTCCTGGTCACCTCTCTATGGTTTGTCTTCTCATACTTTGCTTTCATGTCTGGGTTCTGTCAGGCTCCAGGTTCATCCATGCAGGCCTCCTCCTGTCTTTGCATGGTTTCTTATTGGTAAGGGTGGCCAGATCCTGAGCTTGGATGAAGTGGTCCTTGAAAATTAACCAACTCTCCTGGGACCCTCTTCCTTTCAGGGTAATCCTCTGTGGGATCCACTCAAGTAGGTGCCTGAAGAGAGCCAAGACGGAGCTACCAAAGTCCAGGGTTGTGATCCTGCTTTTTTCTGTGTTGATTCCTCACAGGATCTGGAGCTCCTCTCTCTCATAGTAACTGCAACCAAGACTGCCCTTGAACTTCACATGCGTAATCAGTTCTTCCTTGTTTGTAAGGGTCAGGTCCAGCAGAAGAGCTTCTCTTACTGGTTCCTCAATCCCCTGTGTCAGGAAGTGCATTCATCAATGCAGGAATCTCCTGGATTGTTTGTGTGCTTCCAGAAGATACTGGGGTGGATAAGGTGAATCCCTTGAGGATAAGGGACTGCTCACATAAGGCTTCTTCCAGTAGTCAGATGGCCTTTACTACTTCCTGGGCAGGTTGTCTGTAGTGGGTACCTAACAGCATCAAGGGCATATCTGTGCTAAAGTAATGCTGAACTGTCAGTAACAGCCCCTTTTTCAAAGGTGCTAGGGTAGTATTCAACTATAGAGACAATAGAGAATGTTTCCAGGCTATTTGTTGCAATCATCACCAGGATTATCACAAAACAGCTTAACCAGTGTAGTAGTACTAGAATTGCTGGTATATCACTTCATTTCTCTGACCAAAGAAAGCAGCTAACTTAAGGCAGGTCAGAACATTCTGGTTTGTCATTCAGAGTTGCTTTAGTTGCGAAACTGGAGAGCTGGTGGTTGACTTTTTCAATGTCTGCTGAATTTCCTGCGTGTCTCCTACTTTAATTGGTCAAAGGTCTCAATACACCTAGTATGGATTGTTCAATACTTTATAAAACTAAGTTGTAGGTTATTTTTAATAGCAATCATGGCTACATAGCAAAGCAAAAAAAAGCCATCTACACCTCAGTGCTGAAGCTTGAAGGTCACAGTGTGTATATTGAGGGTCCACAAAACTGAGCAATTATTAATTTCGCTACTGCATCATGTGTTTTGGTTGTCAGGAAGGATTGCACAACACAAGGTTTTCCTGTGGCAGGAAGTCGTTAAAGAAAATGACTGAAATTTCTTAGTTATTTGGACTGTGTAATGTTCTTGTACATTCACACACACAAAGCCTGTACCTTGTTAAAAATCTTGGGTCCTAGGAACAGCCTGTCCTTTCAGGGTGAAACAAATAGGAAGCTGATCATCAAATGAGTGGTATGGCACAGTGTAGGGAAGTATGATTGTATAATATGAGGTAAGCACTCTTGCGGGGGGAAGCATAGTTTGGGTTGCCAGATGATGCCAGCAGTGTGTTTATCTAATATACTGGTTTTCTTCTTCCTCTATAAAACCCCCCAGACCTTGAGAATTAAGGAATCATGTGTTTAAAGAAATTGGAAGTAATGAAAAGTTTTCTTATCAAGCAGCTCATTGTCACAGTAAATAAGTGACTGTGAATCCAGATACTATGCTATACACCTATTTAAAACCTGAGATGGCTATAGATCTCTCTGGGATGACCTGGTTCTTTCTATTAAAGTAAATACTGAGTATGCTCTAATGTGGGCCCTAATATGAACCTGAAAATTATGACCTTGCATAGATCTTTACAGAATTATGCTGGTGAGGTATTTCAGAAATAAATGATGGGCATTTTTCTCCTTTCAAGAGTAGTTCTTTGAGATGTTAGGTAGGTAGTGTGAGCTGTTTCACCTTAAATAAATCATAATTATTTAAAAAAATATCAGTACTTGCCTTATAGGAAAGATTTGGTAGGTAATAACTTAATAAATAGATTTTTTGATTTTTTTTGTCTGCAGAATTAACCTACAGTGTTTATCTCCAAACATTACTTTCCATTTTTTCTTTTGAAGTAAATAATTGCAATTTGCTTTGGAATTAAATTGATCAGGCAAACAATAAAATATTAGCTTCCCTTTAACCTAATGCAAAATAGAGTATATATGTCCTTCATGGAGGTGAAGGATTGTTCCACCATTGACTCTTTGAGGCTAAAATGGGAGAGGGAAGAGCTGAGGGATAGAATGAAAGAAGTGTCTCCTTCTACTGCGCTGCAGGGTTTGTGTTCAGCATCCCCACGCTGGAGGGAAATCTGACAGGATGACAGCTGTGTTATCTGCTTTGAAACTTTTGATTTCTTTACAGATTAACTTCTTGTCACGGTCTTCATCAGCTGAATTGGGACAGACATAGGGGAGTCATCAGCATAAAAAGAAAACCCTATTTTTATATATATATTTTTATGGGTTTTTTTACTTTGGTCTCTATCTGTTTAGTCCCCTCAATACAATTCATACAGCACATAGAGACATAGCAAACTTCAAATGTTCTGGGCCAAGTAGTGTGAGGAAAAAATTGCTACACAAACTGAAGCAATTGTGAAATTTGAATGGGATATCATTAAAGTGTTTCAGCTGTTAAACTCTAGTTTCAGGCTGTTTTTACTGTGGTCTCTGCTACTTCTTTTGTGGAATCACTGTGTTCAGTGTGGTGTGGCTTAGATACATTGGAGACAAGATAATGGCATTTAAAAATAACTTCTTGAAATGTCTTTATTTATGTCTGTTGAGACCTAGATGGAGAAATAATGATGATTTACCTGGTAGAGAAGTTAAATTACAATTACAATTGGTGACATGTCTTTCCTGAGATAACAGCTGATGTTCATTCCCACTCAAGTGTGACTTAAATGTGTTTGCTGCAATTTTCTTGAGCCTTTATTGAATCAGGACTTTACTGTAGTAGCGATGTCATCTCTGTTCCTGATACTCCAAGAAGTACTGATGCAGTTGAGTGGTACAGCCAGCAGAGTTTAGGGACACTGCATAAGGAGGTGTGTGTATGTTGCTGCTGTGGTTCTGGTTGTGTGTTGGATTTTTTAAGCTTGGTGTTTAGCTATAGAACAAACAACTAAGCAGCTGAATTTTTTCCTAATTGGACACTAGAACAGCCAACTCATTTATTGAGGCAGGCACTCAGATGCATAGCAATATATATGTTCATAAGCTTTTAAAATAAGCTCTGCAGACTGGATTGTACCAGTCACTGATGAGCAAATGTCATGCTGAATGGGGAAAAGAGCTTTTGAAGAAGTGTATGCAGGATGTAAAGCACTTCAATGAATTAGGCTGCTTGATTTTGAACAAGGTTTATTACTTAAGGCAAATGTAAGTTCATCTGGGGAAAACTGTTCCCGCATGAAAAATGAACTTGTTCCATAATGCCAGTTGGTGCCCAAGAAGGCATGCTGGCTATGAGCAAAATGTGTCATCAAGAGAGATGAGTCACTTGGCAGTCCCTAGAGTCAAAGATAAATTGTTTCTGTGATAAGAATAGTTTCTCCTAGAGAGCTGTATTTTGGTTTTTTTTTTTTTTTTTTTTTTAAGTGGAAACAAACTGCAATTTACATGTAGCTGGTTACAACTGTAGGGTGCAAAATCCATTTTCCTCACTACAATGAGCTGGAAGTCTCATTGTTTTCCCTTTTATCCCTAGCGTATTCTGGTTTTCTTGCTTACACTATGGTTTATTCTCTCAAGAACTTAGCGGTTTGTATTGAAGTTATAATTGTTCCTTTCAATCCTCTTTTCTCCTTTTCTGCTTTTTTGAGGTTTATAAGTAACTCCACAAAGAAAAAGTGATGTGGCAAAAGCAAGACAAGCACTGCTGCTGTTCTGGAAGAAAGTGTCATTTACTGATAGCTTTCAAAGCTTTGATGAGAAAAACAGGAAGGTAGCTCTAGCATCTGTGCCTGAAAATTACATTTCAAGTGGACATGGTTAGACACAAGAAAGTTATCATGCAGTCATTGTAGATGTCAAGAATTAAGCTTTTGTTTCTAAGTAGTTACATGCTTCAGGGTGTGATTCATTTTGTCCTAAGACATGACTTGATTTCCCTGTTGACTAGCAAGAGAGCTTTGGATAACAAGTTAGTCCTGCTGCATTTGAACAAAAGAGTCAAACGCAGGACTTCTGCATATTTGTAAGTTGTCTAATCAGTGTGTGTGCTTGTTTATTACACTTGCACTTTCACAAAATTATACTGAAATCTACAATGGCCTGGGAAATTCTGACACAGGTTGTGGTTTGTTTTTTTTTTTTTTGCTGCTGCTCTATATATGTTTTGGAGGCTAAGGAGAAAGGCCAGTTGCATCCTCTTAAGCACCTGCATGTTTAAAAACTAGCATATGTTTTGTCTCATTTGGCCAGTTATTTCTGATAGGTAGTCAAGAACTTCATGTTGTAAAAATGCCTCCGTGGAAGTAAGAGGGCTGCATCCACACCAGAGAAGTGTGGGGCTGAATATAAAGATATGATGTCTAGGTTTGCAGGTGGGTATTTGTACAGTATTGCCTATGTGAAGCTAAGTTCTTGGCTGTTGAAATCTTTGATCCAGCATCTATGTAGAATTTCTTATGTATCTATGTTGCTTGAAGTATAGGTGTTGTGATCAAATTAACTTTGTTGTGATGATATGGACTTAAAACCTTCAGTCTTAGACACATTTTTATTCTGGATATTGAGTGAGTAGCTTAGTAAACTGCTAAGTCTGACCCTGCTTAGACCTGTCCCATTGAAGATTGTCATGGTTTAGGGGAAAAATGATTGCTACTGCTGAACCCATAACAAAGATAGAGGCTTGGACTTCTTGATTGCTTTTTTTTTTCTGTATTTTGTAGCTGTTTTTTCCCCTCTTTAATTACTATGTTTGTGTGAAGTCAGTAATTGTTGATTACCAATTTTAGTAATGTTTTAGTCTGGTCTAGGATTTCTTCTTGGTCACTAAACTTCAGAAAGAGAAGGGAAAGCATAGCATGTCTTAGTGATTATGTGTGTGACAGATGATTGAAGTACAGTGTATCCCTCTTACTAATGTCTTATTTATGATGACCTGAGTTTTAAGTGTGGCATTTTGGCATATTTATTCACATTTAGGCACGTGAATAGCCTGATCCTTTTGTGCACTCCAAGGAACCACAGCTCTCACCTCCAGTAATGACTGAACTTATTTACAACTTTTCATCTTAGTACAGTTCCCAGTTTTCAACTGAGGTGAGAAGATAACCCTGATATTTTCAGTAATACTTCTTACGGAAGAGAGAGCAATAAACAATAGAGTGATCTTTCAGCATTACTTTCAGGCTCTTGTGTGTGAGCCTGTTATTTCAGTGGATATAACTGAAATAATAAACATGTGCTAATAAACATGCATGTCTAAAAATTCTTTTATTAGGATAAACAGTCTTGAGACACTTGTACATTGTATATTACAACAGCTTTTTGCACAATTTGCTTTATTAATCTAGTCTTAAGAAGACCGAAGGCTGCGAGTCACCCTTCCTATAAAGGGAGATGATGCGAAGGAATTAAACTGCAAAAGCAATGTGTTGGTTATGTCAGTGAGCCTTCTCTGAGTGTCTGTTATCTGAAAACTCTGGCTTGCACAGAAGTACCTGTGAATGTCCATATCCCATAGTGTGCCTGAGGGCTGTGCTACAGACATAGCCCTGGTAGCTGAAGGTGCAGAGCACCATGCTTGAAATGCTGCAGCTCCAGTCTTGAAAGGTACTCTGAGCGCTCAGCTCAGCTGAACAGGGAAGGAACGGTAAGGGGGTGTGTGTGTCTTTATATGCACTTACTTAATTTATTTTGCTAAAAAGGATTAAAAACTTGGTCTCTTCATTTCATTTCAAGTCACTCTGGGAGCCTCCTGGCTCCCTGGTACTCTCCTGGGGAGAGTAAGAGCAGAAGGTCGACAAACTTCTGTTCCTAAAATGCGGGCTAGACCAAAGTGATGCTTAGCACTCTCCAGCCTTATAACTGCAGTGTTCCTGACTGGATGTGACCCAGCAGACCTCTGGGTTGAGGGCTGTCTAAAGCCTATCTTGCAGCAGCACTGTGATGGAGAGAGTTGTGGAGGTGGGGATGATGGAGTCTGTCCAGAAGGAGGTTTTTTGTAGGGCAGCTTTCTTTAGTCTATCCTGCTTGTCAGCATGCAGTGCAATCCAGAAGTAGCCTTGGTTCCTTGGCCCTGTGGGTGCCAAGAAAGGTCAGAGCTCCCCCCCAGCAGGGCTGTGTACTAAGTGTCTTAATCACATAGAGGTGTGCTTGAGGGTTCCTTCTCAAACAACTGTCTGGGTTCTCCACAGATGCTTAAATAATCTCTTGCCGTTAGAAATGAAATATTTTGAGAAGATTGCGTCAGACTTGAATACTTAGGCCTGATATGTGTAATGCTGTTAACTTGTAGGGGGAAAACTGAAGGGTTGTTGTAGACTTGCATGAGGTACATTTGACCTAGCGAATGGAGTCAGGAGATCTGTCAGGGCAGGAGGATGTCATATGTCTGGGTCTACTTCTATGTCTAATTGCTTTATTCTCTTGAATTTCCTGGTGTCAGCCTTCTTAGCCTTTCATATTGTTTTATCATACTTGTGGGGGGATTGTGACCTTGAAACTCCACAGCATGCCTCTAGTTTCACAGGAAGAGATTGCTTCTCACACCCTATTTCCAGAAGTAGTAATCTTGTTGCAGATACTGAAACCTTTCTGTGATTGATAGTCTTGAGTGAATGGGAGACTAACAGATTAGAAATCTGAATAGTTTGTCAGTTTGCAGTGTGTAGTTCTTCTGTAAACAAAACTTGCTTTAAACATCTGAATCCAAAGCAAACAAATAAGTAATAAAAGCATGATACCAAATAAGTATGACTTGATATCCAGTCCTGTTGCATTTCTTGTGCAAGATTTTATTGTGAATGTAAAAGTGAATGAAAAGGTGTGACAAGATGACAGCCTTTCTCTTATTTGCAGGTTTGAATCTTGCTTGGTTTTAAGGTTGTGTGAAAACCTTTACTCTCTGATAGCTCAGTACTGATAGCTCTACTGAAGAGTTGTGTCTCATTGAGATTTGTAGTATGGGAATGGCTGAAGGACTAACACCTTCTACAAAGCAGGTGTGGCCACCTGAAGCTTGAAATGTGTTAGTGCAACAGGTTTCAAAAGTCATGGTAGCCTCTGACAGAGATGTCTATTTTGAGCCCCATATTTAATACTAATGCCCTTTGCCTGGGGGAAGACAGCAACTGTATCTGCCAGGATGTTTCATAATGGCTTCAGGTTGACAAAGGAAGCAACTGTAAGAATGCCAATGAAAGACCTAATCCACTGCTGTAGCAGGGACAGCTACAGACATTGTTCTGTTGTCTTTGTTCTGTGGGAGGTACACCCTCAGTTGTAGAGCTTTGGCTGGTTGAAATGACAGAAGTGATGAATCTTGATTCTTTAGGTGAAGGCTGTGTTTGTGGTGTGTGTTTTAAATAGGGTTCTGAAGGTTGTTATCCAGTAGCTAAAAAACCTGCTGGTCTCTGGAGTAAACAAAGCTGCTTTCTGTGCTGGTGCAACAGAGGAGGAGGGTTGTAGTTCCATTTTCAGGACGTCTGTGTGAAATGGAGCTGCAATTGGAACTGAGTGGTGGAAACAGACACAGCGAGAAGATGCTGGAGCCATTGTTGGACACCATGTTAAACAATGTAGAGGCTGGTGTTGTTAGCAGCAGGACTTGAGCATACTGAGTTTCTGGGCTGCTGTTCTCAAAGAGTCTGAAAGAAGATGGCAAACTTTTAAGGAAGTGACTGTTCAGCACTAGTGGCAATTCTGTCGTTCCCTGATGTTAGTAAGAGACTTTGCTGCACATAAGAACTACCAATATATAAAGCTTGCTGGTGAAGGGCAAAATACGTAGAGCCATTTACCTCTTTCCCAAGCATCCCATTTATTGTTAAACTGGGAAGAAAGATGCAGTGCTACATTGTATCCTTGCTGTCACTTCCATCACTGTATTGATCCTTTATTTCATAGTCCTGTAGCAATGCAATGGAAAAGAAATAATAACTATGTGGGAAAGGCTACTGCTTTACACTAACAACAGGTGTGGATGCAGCCTTTACTGTGTCAACATTGCTACTTGCACCCACGTTCAAGTGCAAATCGAGGTATTTCAGTTTGCATCTTCTGATGTTTGATAGTGCTCCTGAACTCGGGGTCTCCTTGTCAACATCGAAAGCTAGTCATTTTGCAGATCAGCACAGTGATGACAAAGAGCATACACAAATAGTGCTGTGGGGGAGAACGTATTTCTTTGTAGGTGACTTCAGAACTTAAAACTGTGAAAGAGAGCAAAGGACAATGACTGTACTTATGTTTCTTTTCAACAAGCTAGTGGTGCATATATAGGTTTTTAAGTTGGTATTGCTTGCAAATTTTGTGGTGTGTGATAAGTGGTTTATAGCTCGGCATGTTATGGGCATTCTGTGTATCCTTCTAAACTAAACATCTCTTTCACTTT
Source organism: Psilopsiagon aymara (assembly GCA_024733675.1). Lineage (NCBI taxonomy): Eukaryota > Metazoa > Chordata > Aves > Psittaciformes > Psittacidae > Psilopsiagon > Psilopsiagon aymara. The sequence continues at coordinate 23,817 of JANRGW010032690.1, read as the reverse complement.
TTTCTGTGGTCTTGTGGGACCTGAGATGCTGGTGCTCCCTATTCTGTATTCTAATCTACTTCAGCTGATTGTTGCCAGCAGCGGGAATGGGCAATTTCTGACCAACAGGATAATGTAAGTACGTGCATAATCTTTTTTTATTTCAGCACCAGGATCCTGTTGTACAGGTTGGATCTCTCTTGTTAGTAGTTTAGCTCAGTATTGCATCTTAAGGTATATTCTCATTAAATAAAGAAGCTCAGGATATTAGTGTCTTATGTTAAATAAAAGAGGGTCACAAATAACAGTAAGTATGGTAACCACCAAGTAAATGTATTGATGTACACACAAATCATGCTAGTGACTTCAGAACTACCTCTTCCTGGTAGTCTTTGGCCTTGATGTGCCATTGTCTCTTGAACATAGCTTTGTAGAAGATGCTAAAGGGAGAGCAGTAGGTAAAGTGTTGTAGTGTCAGCTGACAAGACACTGTGGATTAGAAGGCGGGCTTGATGGCAGCGCTTCCACTAGCACTGGTTGGTGTAGTATCTGTGCTTTGCGTTATAGCTGTTTTTTCTTCTTGCTTTATATCCACAAATACTTGCCTATGAAGCAGGATGTTACTTGAATTTCTGCTGTAGTAAGTAATTGTTCAGCTCCAGGAGTAAGCAATTAAGTTTCTGTGTTGCTTTGAGTTTGCTCCTGTGATCTAGCTTCCATGATTCATACTCCTGCTTGCCAACTGGAGCTAGTGTAAGACTTAATTAAATGTGTAAAACATTTTGAACTCACTGAGTCATTTTCTTGAAATATGGTTTGTCATGCTGCATGTCGCTGACAGACTTGCACACCTCTGACTCTCAGAGCCAGCTTTGATTAAGTAACTGGCTCTGGGTGGAATGGGTGGGATACTTGGTGTACATACTGTCAGCCTTGAAGTAACTGTATGAGAAGAATAATTAATTTAAAAATGCTCAATATAAAGGGGGTATACTGAATGTGCAAATGAAAATTGTGTTGTTTGTTTTGTGCTCATTGTACTATTTGAAAATTCTGGAAGCTTTGTCTAGGTAAAGCTTATACAATCCTATTGATGAAAAGCTAGGCAAAACAGCTCTGTAATGGGAGGGAAACTGATGTGCAGAATCAGACTCTACAACTCGAGGAGAGTTATAAAGCAGGTACGTTTATTACAGTGCCAGGTGCAAGGGGGATTGCTCCTCCTAACTTGCACACTGAGGGGTTAAGCGAGCAGGTATTTAGTACACACAAACATGAATATTCATCATATTTTTTAGGTTCCCGAGAGATAGGTGGAACTATTACAATTAATTGCAGGCGCTCATTATCATAAGTCTACTTCTTTTGGTGTTTGTGCGCTTCCCTCCAGTGGTCGTGGGCAGGGGTCTTCAGGTTGAAGTCAGCAGTCTTTCTCATGATGTACTTTTCACCTTTGGCACAGTTGAATGCCACAGTAATCCTAAGACTAGCTGAAAGCAGCCATATCTGTAACTCTCTGATAGCTGACAAAGCTTTAGAACAGTCTGACCTTCATGCAAAATTTATTGCAAGCAAAACAGGATGGGTAGGCAAGGAGTATCTGAAGCTAGCAGCCATTTAGGAGATGCTGCCTCCAAGCTAAGTGATAAGTCAAAGGATGGGAAGAAATAATTCACTCATGTTAGTAGGGTCACTACATTATTGTCTTACTACAGACTTGCAACACAGACATTGTTCTCTATCTTAGACCTAAGTTAAGCTAAAAGTATTTTAACCCTATATTTTCTAGGCACTAGCTTTCCTTGAATTAAACCTAGCTAACAAAATGTGGGCTTTGTCACAATGTATTCGGTAGAGTATATATGCTTACATTCATCTGTAACTGTCAGAAAGGGGCAGGTAAATATAGGTGTGCAGATGTTCTATGACCTTCATACTTGGCCATGCTGGGGGGCTGGCCAATGCTTTCAGTGTAGACAACAGTGAGATGGTGGGAAACTGCATGGCCCTTTGAGTAAACAATCAGAGAGATGGCATAAAGCTGGTTGTTTGTCTGAGGGTATGAAAGCGGCACCCTCTTGTGGCCATGGGAGGAGCCTCACCTATGCGTGGATGCACTGTGGAGGAATTTTCCCAGTTGCCTGAGATTCCTGGTATTGGCTGCAATGTGGCTTCCCAGATGGAAGTATGGGCCTGGAATGATGATTTAGTGGCAGTTGGTGATGTATTTCTTCTTAATCTTGGTTCTTTCTATGCAGTTATGGTTTGATGCATTGATAACTTTCTTCAGTACTTGTATACATCTATCTCTGATTTGCTTTATTGTATTTATTTTCTATATATAGAGATATTTACCTGTCACATTAGTGTGCTTGTTTGTTTTAGTGTGCTTGTTTAACAAACTGTGTGTATTACACAGCTTGTGTGTGGTCATTTTCTGGCTTACTCTGCTAGTCAGCAGAGCAAGCTCCTATCCCTGGAACCATGCAGCTTCCCTGGAATTTCAAAGGCTATATTCCATTTGGACAGGGAAGCAGTTCTGCTCCTGCACATCAGGAGGTCAACCAGGTGTTCCTTTAACTTTGTGATTCCTGCATCCTCACTTTGACTACTGTAGCTCATCAGTTCTGCAGTAAACCCCTTTTGTAAATGTGGCTTCAAGACCCTGAATATCTTAAGCTCTGTGGCAGAGAATAGAAAGCTAGGTGTAATGTCTGAATTGAGATGAAAAACTTTTAAGTTCAGCTTCTGTATAGAATAACTGTTTATATCTTAACTTGCTGATGATTCACTGTTGTGACTGATTAGATCAGGAAGAAATTACCTTTCTTTGTTCTTGCAGATTTTACCAGGTTCTACTGGTCTGCTAACAGCTCCCTTGAAGCAGCCTAACTTAACCCATCATCTTTGGGAGAAAATTTTGCCAAGTTTCTTTGAAAAGCGTCAAATATGTATTTAGTGCTGATCTTTGTATACTGGCAATGTCCTGTAGTGACATGAAATTTTCATCCTTAATTTTTCTAGTAGTATAGATGCTAAGTAAGTAAATGTGCACTGTGCTCTGGTTGCAAGAACAGCTTGGGATGGTAAGGCAACACATTGCTTCTCTTTGAGCCTGAAATGTTTTGTCTTTGCACCAGAGTTCTCTTTCAGGACTATCTAGAAGCTATGGAAAGTGCTCCTTGCATGTTTGAAGTGATCAGTTTGCAAGGTTTGGTGCTGGGACTGGTGGTTCTTGCAAGGTGGTGTAAGGGGATAGGCACAGGATGTTTTCTTGGGAGCTATCTGACCCTTAACTCCCACCTGCTGAGACTGCAGTTGATTCTCTGGATATTTCCAAATGAGTTGAAGTAGGCTTAAAAACTAGAAATGCCTTCGAGATTTCTGCTATATTACTGTGTTTTGTTTTTTTTCTTTGTAGTGGGCCTATATGAGTTACTTGTTCTCCAAATATTCCTGCATAATTGTCTTTGTGTTGCTTTGAAGGTATTAAAATACTTCAGTGTATTTACACTAGTATCTTGGTCGCCTTTAAAAGTACATTGCAAGTGCGCTTATGGACAACAAGTGGACAAAATGAGTGTTACTGTCTGGTGACTGAAACAACTGAGTATAAGTGGGCACTTGAGAGCTTTCTTTACAACTGGCTTTGCTTATAATGCTGAATGTGAGGTAAAGGTGCCTCTGGACTCGCCAAGTTAACTTTTTTTCTCTGCTGTAGCTATTAAGGGAGAGAAGTTGTTGCCCAGTATCAACCTACAGAGCCTCCTTTTAAATTTAACTTCTTCCAAGCACAGAAATCCTTGCCCTTGCTGAAAGTCTTAGCCTTCAGCTTTATAGAAAGCCAGCTAAACACTTACTAATATGTCAGACTGAAACAAGAAAAGTATGTGTGCAAATCAGATGTTCCTATGTTTCCCATGTAAATTGAGCAGAGCTTCTGATTATTCCCATTGAGCAGTATCGCATTATGAAGTGTCTCAGTTATACAGCTGGAATGAGATCAGTGCCAGGTCCTGGGGCAGAAAAGGACTGTTAAAACACTGCTTTGCCTAGCTTGCTCTTAATGCCTTTTTTCATTCTTTAAATAATGTAGGTGTACCCTGTACGAACAGTTGGAAGAGCTTCCTGTGAGGTACAGCAGCTCTGTATCTCTGGCTGTTAGCTGAGCAAGCGTTTAATGACATGATAAGTGCTATAAAAGACAGATGCTGACTGCAGGAGAACCAGCGTAGGTCTGTTTTCTCTAACTGTCTGGATATAATGGCTTGTGACATTTTGGAAGAGGAAATATAACTTACATAAGGGTGTTCTTTTTACAGTAATTAAAGGCCTTCTTGAGGGTGGTGAGCACCTGCTAATCCTTTTCATTTAGCTGTGGTAGAGGACACAGGTGCTGGATGTGTTCCCTGGGGCTGCTGCAGTGTGAATGTCTGAATTTCTGTCTGTAGCTGGCAGAGGGAACTTGAACTTCATCTGTCACACTGGACAGAGAAGCACTCATGACATTCTGTGCTAGACATCTGGAGATGTCTTGATATGAGGTAGCTCTTCCCGCACTTTCTTTTGGCTCTTGTTTCTTCTGTAGTTATAACTAGGCATCAGAAAATGTCCGAACATACTGATCTTGGTCACTTGATTGTATGGTCACTTTTTTGCTTTAATAAAACTGCCTTTAATCTCTCTGTATAAAGAAAGGAAAAGTGAGATCATGTAATATTAGATTTCTTTTTTGTTAGGTTTTTCACAGCCAAAGAAGTTAAAGGGTTTGGGAAAATATAGTGAAAACTAGATCTCTTAACCTGATCTCATGACTCTAGAGTTTAAGGAAGATGTGTAACAATGGAAGTCTTGCTTATGGGAGTTGGGAGTGTATAGCTTTTTGTACAGAAGCTTCCTTGTTTATGGTTTCATCAACAGTAAAACCCTTCAGCCTTTCAATATCTGTCCTGGGGACTGTTTCTGAGCTTGAATAGCTGACTTTATTGAGAAATTAATGGTTGAAGGCTGTATGTGTGCTGCAGCTTATTAGGGGACAGAGATAGCTGTTCTCCTTAGGAAGAAGAGGCCTGGCTTAGGACCCAAGGTTTTACATGTAGATTTGAAGAACAATAAGTTTTTTGATCTGGGGAAAAGTATTGTTCTTATGAGGCTAGGAAAAGTCATTCTTACTCTCTGTTTATGAAGAGTCAGGTAACTGCTGATCTGGACATCCAGATCTTCATGCTGCATGTGGCAAGTTGTTGGAATGTAAATGGGGCAGAAGCACAATGTGTACTTTGTCTCTTCTCAAAAGATAGTCTCTTCTTATGAAAAGTACACTGAAATCATAGAATAGAAGAGTTAGGGTTGGAAAGGACCTTAAGATCATCTAGTTCCAACTCCCTTGCTATGGGCAGGGACACCTCCCACTAAGCCATATCACCAAAGGCTGTGTCCAACCCGGCCTTGAACACTGCCAGGGATGGAGCATTCACAACTTCCCTGGGCAACCCATTCCAGTGCCTCACTACCCTTACAGTAAAGAACTTCTTCCTCAATCTAATCTTCCCCTGTGTAAGTTTGAACCCATTACTCCTTGTCCTATCATTACAGACCCTAATGAGGACTCCCTCCCCAGCATCCCTATAGGCCCCCTTCTGATATTGGAAGGCTGCTATGAGGTCCCCACGCAGCCTTCTCTTCTCCAGGATGAACAGCCCCAACTTCCTCTTCCTATCTGCATACGGGAGGTGCTCCAGTCCCATGATCATCCTTATGGTCCTCCTCTGGACTTGTTCCAACAGTTCCATGTCCTTTATGTTGAGGACACCAGAACTGCACACAATACTCCAAGTGAGGTCTCAGGAGAGCAGAGTAGAGGGGCAGGATCACCTCCCTCGACCTGCTGGTCACGCTCCTTTTGACGCAGCCCAAGATACAGTTGGCTTTCTAGGCTGCAAGAGCACACATTGCTGGCTCATATTCATTTTTTTTCCTCGACCATGATGTCTGCTTCTTACCAGGCACTATTTTGTAGCTGCTTGTGGTCTTTCTGTAGTTGTGGGATAGAAATATTCAGTACCAGCAGTAGCCTAAGGGTTGGTAGCATGAGCTTTAGCTTATGAGTCTGTACTCGGTGTCTGAAGACCCTAACCCTTGCTTCTTTGGCTGTATTGGTTTATTTTCATGAGCTAGCTAGGCTGAAGATAGCAAATAAACAACAGTCACATCAAACAGCGGTTTGGATGTTCCTGCAGTCTGTTGCCATGGAGACAAACATAAGTCTAATTTTCAAGAGTTTTACTGAAAACTCCTATACTCTGAGACTGCCTGATCTGTTAGCAAGCGATTGTGCAGCAGTTTGTTGTTGACGGACACTAGGGTTGATAGACTTGATTAGATCTTCAGCCTGTAATATTTAGAGTTGCACTGATGGTACATCCCCAGTAATAACTCTTTAATATTATGGCCAGTTTCAGTCACACTTGAAAGAAGGGTAGGCATTTAGATACCTCTTCTCAGAGGTCTTGTTGAAGTTGACAAATGAGCTGCAACTAGACTCAAAGCAGTGCCCTATCAAAAGAGAAAAGCAGATCTGTACTTAGCCACAAGCCATTAGTTACATGCTAATCAATGACATGAGCAGGCTAGGGAGCTATGTCTCTTTCCAAAAAGGCAAGAGGAAGTAATGAGTCAAAGGGAAAATAGCCATAAATCTTTTGGGAAATGGGCTGCATTAGTTCTATTTCTTGCAGGAGAATTTTGACTTGCCTTTCTTTCTTGGAAATCTCATTTTCCCAAAAATAAGTACAGAACTCTATCACCACATTTTGTTACTCTAGAAAAACTTGATAACACTCATTGCAGCTACATGTTGACTTGTTAGTTTGCTTTTAATCTTTCTTTGGTCTAGTTACAGAACTTCTCATCTTTAAGAGAGAACACATTTTAAAGACAAAGCATGTTTCTGTAATTTTTGTCTGTGAAAACAAAAAGCAGATTCAGTTCTTGTTACTTGAGTGCTCTGTAAATGTGAGTGTCATTTGTTTGGGAGGAAAGCACAGTGCAGTGTTCTGAAATATGCGCTTTCAGTGTGTGCCTGGGCTGGCTGAGCCCTGCTGTGCAGAGGATGAGGCTGACATCTAGTGCAGGTTCAGTAAAACTTACGTTAAACTCGGGATGTTGTAAAACTTTTGATATTTAACAAGTTACCAGTTCAGATGTCAGGCAGCTCACTCATGCGCCTCACTCATCTTTTCCTAGCAGCACTGTTCCTGTAGTGAGCAGTGCAATCTCAGTTACCTGATGCTTTGGCAAGTGTGGTCCCTTGGTACCTGTAGTAACTCTTCCCTAGCTGGCTTAGTTCATATTTACTTTATGTTAAAGACCTATTTCTGAGTTTATATCAAGATAGACATTCACCATCTTTTCTAAAGATGGAACTGCATCAGTTATATTACTGTGACTTTGCACATTGATAATGATGCCTGTATTACTGGGATTAATGCAATACAATGCCACTTAGTTGTAACTGAGTGCCTTATCTTTTTGAAGGGGAAGAAAGCAGATCTAGTGGAGTTGAAATGACCTCTAGAAGCAGGGTAAAACTTAACCATGGCAACTAAGTATTTCTAGTATGAAGTAAGCTATTGCAGAGCATCCAGACACATTCTGTATATCTGTGATTTAAACTACTTTGTGATGTGCCTCATATCCTTATACCACAATAAGCTGGATGTGGTACAAGTCTGTTGGAGGTAAGAATTAATGATTCTTAGAGAATCAGAATAATAGGTATAATATATACTTCATTTTAGCAGGACTTTATCTCAATTCTCTCCGCAGCCATATAGTAAGAGAAATACCTTCCCCCCACCTCAAATCTTACACCTAAACCAAATCACAACCTGTAATTAGCCCCTTTCTACCACAGAGTTCCAGTCCATTCTAACTTGGAGAGTGGCTCCTGCTTTGAGCCTGAGCTTCTGGAGGTTGCTTCCAGCCTCAATGATTTGAAGAATGGGGGGCTTAGCCTCCCTTGTCCCACTGTTCTAGCTTTGAAGAGTGAGGAAGGATTCAGTCTCTGTTTCTTAAATCGTAGTCGTCTTAAATCATGTCCGTTTCTTCTTAAATTGTAGTTAAATTGTAGTCTTTTTAAATCCTAAATCTTCTTAAATGAAGGTGCAAGAGAAGTGCTAGTTTTTTAACTAGATAAACAACCATTTTGTAGACTCTTGCATAGTACTGATAATGTCATCACAGGGCTGCACCAGTGTTGCAGACCACATTAACTGTGATGCAGCAAAGGGATCTGACAGGGAGACTGGCACTAGGTAGCTTGGGTGCAGTTGTCAAAGTTTTCCTTTGATAGGGTTGGAATGCAATTTTGGGATGCTGTACCGGAGTGGGTGACATGTATTAGTCCCACTGTCATAGTGGTCAGTTCATGTCAATGTAAAGCAGGGCTGCAGTGAGGCATCTTGGTATTTTTATTATATACATTCATCTTACCCTTTTCAGATTTCTTAGTTTTAGCTATTTCATCTTTTAAGCTTCTTGCTTAAATCTGCAGCAACTTACTTTAAGCAGCAACAGCAGTGCCACAAAGGGTAGCTCACCACGAGGTTCTGAGCATGGAATCACAGAATAGTTAGGGTTGGAAAGGACCTGAAGATCATCTAGTTCCAACCCCCCTGCCCTATTTGTTTCCATCAGATGTCCCCTTGGAAAGAAAGAAATACATTAGTGGGGAAGGACTCTTCACCTCATCTCCTTGTGCATGGCAACCTCTGCCAATAAGCTACCTGAGAGATACTGTGCCACTATGCTGCAGCAGGAGTCTTGAGTTGGAGTGCATAGCTATAACCTGTAACTAGAGCAATGGAGTTACTCTGGAAAAATAAGCTTGTATTAAGCCTGCAGTAACTTCATCCAGCAGTAGAGGTCTGTCTTGTTTGGAAAAAGGATTTTTATCAGTTAGTGAATCACTATGAGAGAACTTAAGGAGCTCTTCAGTCATTTTTAGGGTGGGGTTTTCTTTTTGTTTCTTTGAATACCAATTTTAACTTTTTTAATAAGAGCTGGTCTAGTACATGCAATTTAGTGAATCACACTTGCCAGCAGATGGGAAATGTTGGCAGTCACAGGGCTGGTGTGAGAAGCTGTAATTGGAAGCTTAAGCCTGCACCCTTTCCCCAGTTCTGGTAGCTGAGGACAAAGCTAGAAGCTACTGGCAAGTTTGGAAGTGTGGATGGCTAATCACTGAGACAAACCACAGCTATAAGTGAGCTTACCCTTTTCCTGAAGCTCTCAAGTCAGAACCGAATTCCTTCTGAGAAAATAGGCTTTAGCAAAACCTCAGCTATTTGGCTTAAATTGGCACAAGTGTGTAAAAGTTCATGGCTAATGTTAGGCATTGTTAATAGTAGATTATCACAGTTGTTTCTTCCAATCTCAACTCGCAAAATTTACCAAGCTTTTGCCAGAATTTCTTCTTTCAACCCAAATTGGCTAGAAGTATTCTTCATATACAATTATTTGTGATATCTATGAATGGAGGGACTCTACAGGTTACAAATTGTTTCAGAAGCCCCTAAAAAGCACAGGTCTCCAGTGTGGGCATCCTCCTCTAGTTTTGGCATTTTTCATGTACTACATTTTTCATGTATGTGATCTTTCCTTCTTTAACCCTGGGTTCTACTGTCTTGGTATAATGTTTCCCTTTAAGGTATGGTGTATATCACTGAGCTACTGGAGGCTTATTTTGTGTCTTGTTGAAGTTGAGTGATCTCAGCCCAAACACACACACTGCCATTTGAGTCAAAAATATGATAGTTCCTGCTAATAATATTTCAAATAACACATCCTACAACTTGGCTGAATAGACATTGTATGGATGGTTCTCTTGTTCCCTTCATTCAGACGTACTGTATGTTCACTGTTAATATAGAATTCAAAAGCCTGTCTCCACACTGCTTCTGAACTTTGCAGATAAGCATTTCAGAGGGGCAAAATTTCTCTGTAACATCAGGGCCATAGAGAGAGCTGGTCTCTTGCATTACAGAACGAACTTGCTAAGACTTAATGGTGATACTTTGGGTACTAGTCCATACAGAAACTTTGAATGATGTAAACAGTGCAAAATTCTGTGCAAATTAGTTAGATATCTGAAAACAAATTTAGTGGAAGGTTAATGGTTTTAATGTAAGTGCAAACACAATCCTTACTAAAATGGATGGTGCGGTTGCCTAAATCAGACTGCAGCTTATTTTATTGCTTTTTCTGATATTGATTTAACTGTTGTAAATGCGACTTCAGAATAATCCAGTATTGATGGTGTTTCTTCTGCCTCAGTGTTCTTAAAAATCTGAATCCCCCACCACTAATGAAAGATGCAGTACCTAGGAGAAGCTGTGAATTTTCTGAGCATTATCCCCTTACACGTTGTTTCCAGGCGACTTTATTTGATGTGATTTGTTTTACTCTAGGCTATGATCTACTGCTGGAATTACTGGAATCATAACAGTATAATTACTTTACCTGAGATGAGATGATGATAAAGGCAATGGGAGAGGTTTTTTTTTTACCTGTGAGCAAAGAACTTCCTTTTTATCCTTGTAAATGCAGAATATGATATATTTTTAGTACATCCACATAATATCACAATAGAAGAATAATGGATATTTAATCAAGGGATGAAAAAGCACTGGAGGTGAACAGAAAGATCTCAAAAGGAATTGTCAGTGTTGCTATTCCTAGAGATCTCTTTCAAAACACTAAACAGTATGCAGGTACAGCCTTGTGCCAACTCTTGTGCCACTGTGCGTACCTGTGTGAGGTGCAGAATACAGGCTTTTGAGCATCAGCCCTCTTCCTGCTTGTGAAGTGTATAGGAGGTACCACAGGCAGGAGGAAATGAATAGGCTGTAACAGCAGAGCTGTGACACTGCGCTGACTTTTTTCATTTGGAATTCTATTCAGCTCCAGTCATTTCATCTTTGACAAAGCAGTGAAACATAGTTACTGAGACCAAATGTTTGGTGGAAAATTATTAGAGGAATGAAAAGAAACTTAGATGAGGAGATTGTAAGAATATTAAACCTCTTTATATTTTAGTTATATGTTAAACCTTTAGTTAAAGTTAAAACAAATGAGATGTCTTTCTTGGTTTGTGTCTTCTGTTTTCATGTAGAGAAGTGAAGATCAACAAATTTGAGGCAATTTTAAACTCTTCTTTCCTGTATGTAAGTTTAAAATGTGAAAGAATCATGAGTAAAATAAAAATGCAGGTAGATTGAAATGAATGCTAATAATCTAAGATAATAGAGCGTTTTGTCCTAAAGGGAAGATGTGACATTTCCAGTTGTGTGTTTCTCTGTTTATCTCTGAATTATCTGGTTGAAGCCATGTATTATTATGTATATCCTGAATAGCTATGAGCAAGGCATTAAGGGTCACTGGTGTAATAAGCAGGTTTTGTAACTCTGAAAATGTGTGCTTTCAGAATATCTGTAGTCTTAGAATTATTTGACTGTTAAAAAACAACCAACCAACCTAAAAACAAAGATGTTGAATCTGCCTGTTAGAGCACTTGAAATGTATGCTAGGATGTAAGTCTGAACCTAAGGCATTCACTTTGAGCAATAGGCTTTCCTGGTTCACTGTGCAAAGGGATTATCCACAATGTGACTTTATCTTTACACTGATTATTGTAATAAGAACAGTATATGATATAAAAGCTTATCCATTCTCATACCAACTTAATCACCTGGATTATTCTCTTGGATTTACTCAGCCTGAGTTATTATGAGTTTGTGTGAAATCTCTTGAAAAAGCTCTTGGCTGTTGGATTTGCAAATGGCTAAACTAAGCATCTTCTTTTAATGGCTGCTGTGTACTGGTGTTGCTTAAAAAGTCTTGAAAACAGAAATAACCTTGAAAGGTGGCTTGCATTTGTAATACAGATTTAGGGAATGTACATGGAGATGTTTTACTGTCTCAAAACTGAAAGAGGTGAAAGAAAAGTCTGTGTCAAACCTTGATCACAGTGTCCAAAATCACAGCAGGAATATGGAGTGAATCCCTTAAAACCTTGGCTGTCAGACTCCTCAAGATTTGGGGTATAACAAGTTTCAAGAAATAAAGCAGGCTTCACTCTTTCTTAAGAAGTTTGCCTTATCTAGAGTACTTCTCAGTCTGGAACTTTTCCAACTGTGGTGTGACAATATTTATTTCTTGTTTTAATTGAACAGGTATTCTTCTGTATCTGACACAAAGGTGATGCGGAGACTTCCTGACTGAGTGTCTGGAAGCGTAACCTGGGGCAGCAGGAAGACAGATCAGGTTCTATGTAGAAGCTTATTTCCTTGCTTTGATTGCAGTAGTCCTTGGTAGTGTTTTCTCAGAAAGGTGCCTCTGTTGGGTGTTTTGTGAAGGTCTGAAGGGAGGGGATGTTAGGTGTGAACTGTTTTGAGAGCTTGAGCAAGATCTGCCAGGCAGTGATGTTCACTAACAAGATTAAGAGGGGGTAAAAAAAGTGCATGCAAAGGCTGCTGCCTGTAGTGGGACTTCCAAGTCCAAACTTTTGTGGATTTTGGCACAGGTTAGTTTGGAAGTAGCATGGAGCTCTGCTTTCCAAAGTCAAGGCTTTTGATTTGCTATAGTGAATTAAGTGCGATCTAGGAACTGGGCGATATCCGCTGTGCTCTGGTTCCTTGTTTCTTACTCAAGGTGGCTGTTTGAGTTGGTGTATCAAGATGGGAAAGGAGAAAGATGTCTCATTCCTCTAGCCCTTTGAAGAGTGGGAGGGGAATGAAAAAAGTTTTTCTGCAATCCAAGCTTCTTGATCAAATATACCCTTTTATAGAAGAGACTACTAAGAAGCTAATAGGGTTGCAATTTGTGTTCTTGCTGTATGCACGCTGGTGGCTTTTATGGTGTTTTTGCCATCTTGCTTTTATAGGTATCTTGAATTTTTTTCCATCTTGCACAGTGAAACTTAGAAAATGGTTTTGTCTTCTATCGAAATTGTACCCAGAGGCTGCAAACATATAACGCACTGAAGGAATAGCCTGTCCCACTTCTCGTGTTCCCCAGTTGCCAGTTTTTGAAGCCATTTCTGGAAATAAGGCTTGCCATCATCTTGGTGTTGCCCTGATAGAGATCCTCCTGATGCAGGATGTTTCTCAGAAAACTTGTCTGCTCTCCTCCACCATCAGACTGAACACCTGATAGCAAGACTATTTTCTGAATGATTTCACCAGGTCTAGTGCTTGTCTTCAACTGTTGGTTTATCTCAGTGGCTGTCCTGAGCCACTTTGTCTCATGACCAATACTTTGGCACAACTTGCACTTCTGTTCTGTGGTATTATCAGTGTGCTTTTTCAGTAGGACTTGGACTTTCTCATGAGTGTAAAGTCGCATCAGCTCTCAGAGTTTGGTTCTGCATTTTCCTGCAGCTGTGAGTTGCCTGTCGTGTTTGGCTGTCCTGTGAATACAAATCCCTGCAGTTAAGTGTGTGCTTAACTTCAAACCTCTGTTTTCCTTAGCTCACTCTAGGCCTTCACACTTGCTGGCAGCTAAGTACATGTGCCTCTATAGGAGTGGAACTTTGCATTACCATTTGAGAGTGTGGTACTTGAGCTTCCAAAGATTGGGACAGCAAGAAAGCAGAGTAACAACCGTAGTTCTTGTGGTAAGGGATTGATGGCAAAACCAAGATACAGATAGAGACAAACTTCTACAGAATTTTGAAGGTGAGGTTTTTTTAGCTGCAGCTACTGTGTAATATTTATGGTATTAAAAACAAGGGATGGAGAATTGGGAGTGCTGGGCTGTTTTGAAGAAATTCCCCTCATAATATGTTTTTGTGTACCCTCACACATGCTGACTCTTCAAACACTACAGTAATGATCAGCATGGTAGCTTGATCATGAAGTGACTTTAAAATTGATTATACTAGCTGCTTTCAGTGTGTGCTTCATTAAATATAGGGATTATCCCACTGGCATAATTGGGAATGCCCACACTGTGATTCAGATCAGGCTGTCCTACAGCACCTTGCTGGTTTAGGATGTGAGTGGCCCACGAGATGCAACATCATTGGTGTGCTGCTGAGCCTTATTCTTCCAAATCTGGAGCTGAAGGTTGCTTGCGGATTCCCAAAGGGAAGGCAGCAATGTCCATGATCTCTGTTTTCTATGGTATTGAATCAAACTCTGCATTGGTACACTCTATAAATACCTCTATGTGTATCTGTATATAATAATCTCTGTGTGTAATCTCTTTCTTCATAGAGATTTTACTGAAAGCTATTCAAAGTAAGAAAGTCTCCAAGTGACTTATAGAAAACATAAATGATAGGCTCTTTCCTGTGGTTGGCTAAGTCATGTACAGTGTGCACAATTAACAGGTGTGTGGTGGCAAACTGCATTCAGCAGGCATTGCTGGGTAAGCTTCAGAGTCCTGAGCGTTGTATAAGTTTCCTTTGTAGCACAGGATTTGAAAGAATCATCAAGATACAGAACAACTCGGTGCCTCTTTCATCCTCCTGTAAATTCTTGCCTCTGGATAGGCACCTCTTTTAACTTAACAGGTTTTCTAGGGAAAGATGCAGACCTCATAGCTGTTCTCTTCCTCCTCATGCTGACAACACAGCTGTAGTCTTTGGCTGAGGCTGGAGTGTCTGTATATAGCTTCCTTGTTCGAGTCAAAGATGAGATCCAGCCTAGCTCTTGCCTTTTAATCTGTTGCTGGGCTGGGCTGGTGACGCACTGAGCTAAGCTGGCTGCAGCGAGTTAATAGAGAAGACGAAAGGTGTCAAAGCCCTGCAGAATGGCTCAAGTGCTTGCAGCATCTGACCCATATTCTGAATGCTGAAAGAAGATGATAAAGCTGCCTCACAAGAAATTACAGAAACTTTTCCTTAAGAAGGTAAAATTCTTTTTTGCTTGCTGTTTTGCTTGCTTCTAATTACATTGATGACAAAGTTTAACAATTGCATTGTGTTAGTGCAGTCAGCCTTGTGATTTCTTTTCCAAGGTGCCTCAAACTCTTCTCTAAATATAATATATTCCTGGCTTGTGGTTTGGGACACACGGAAAATCAAAACTACTGGAGCACCTGTAGTGAGTTTGGCTGCAGCTGCAGTTGACAGGTTCTTTCACCCTGTTGTTATGATGCCTTTTTAATCTTGCTCCTTGACTCTGTAAAACCATATATTCTGGATCTGTCAGCTGTAGTGCTCTCTAAGTGTTTTGCAATGTAAGAGAGAATGCTGCTCACTAAATGTTGTGCATTTAAAAAACCTGATATTAAAAGATGTGTATGTTACATGTAGGCTGTATATTTGTATTCAGGTTTCAAACATACCTGTGTAACTTAGAAGAGGAAAAGAAACATATAATAGAAAATAGATTGTGCTTCCACTTAAAGCTGTGTTAAACTACCTGGATTCTAATTTAAAGCTACCCTCAGACCATATATCTGTGAAGTGCTATACCTAGCTAGGTTTTGAGTGCTGTGGTTATTTTAATGTCATAAATAGCATTCTTTAATTCTGTGTTTTCTATAGATTCTGTTTTGGCAATATGTAAAAACTTACCCCATACGTTATGAAAACATACATATGCTGGGTTTTTTCTTCTCTTCAATGCTTCTTAATCTTGGCTACTCATGCACGCAGTTCTAGTGACTGATGAGAAGTACAGTCTGTTTGTTCTGTGGAGCATTTCAATTTTAGTGTAAGGCTCTTTCAGTTGTACTCAATTAGAGTTTTGCATTTTCATCATGTAGCATAACTTCACATACATGTATTTCATACCCATCTATAATATGCTGCTTCAAAGGAAAATATTCGGCTTGGTTGTATGCGAACTAAAACAGTGTTAAAGGGGTACAAGAAGTTGTTTCACTGCAAGTCAAAACCTGATGCAGAGTTTCTTTCTTTTTTGGCTCCTTCAGAGATGCAGATGATTGGTTGTACCTCTTACTCTGGAGTAAATTTCCAGTATTTAAATGTCGGTATCACAGTTAAACTGGTTAAACTGTCTTTATGGGGTTTATGTTGACTGAAAAGGGTTTTCCCTTCTGCTGGAGTATATACTCCTTACTGCCTGCAGCATCTGATCAAATGGTCATAATTCCACTGAGATAGAACAGCCATTGCACTCTTGAATAGAGGGTTGAAAACATCCATTTGATTGATGTGGGTTAAAATGCAAGAGAGAGGGGTTATTAGACTTGATTTTTATGTAGTTTCTGAAAATGTATTTGATTTACTGGTTTAGAGTGATAAAGCAAGGGTGGGTGCTACCAAGAAGGTGGTGAACATAATTTAACATGCCAATAGCAGGTCATTGATAGTCTTGGAGGTTCATATCAGTTTGCTTTCTCAAAGAGCTGTGTCTGTACAGTGCCATGCAACAGAATGTAGAATAGTATTTACATATCTATCTGTTTTGATGACTCATGTAATTTCTCTAGAGGTGAAGGAAGTTTGTTGCATTTTATTGTTTGGGGTGTGTGTGTATGTTTTTTTTTTGGGGGGTGGGGTGTTTGCTTGTTTGTTTTTCCCAGCTAACTATTTCTATTTGTGGCAATGTGTAGGGGATAGAAAAGAAGAGGTGAGGTGAAAACATCTTCAGTCCTTCTAAGACTTATACACTTATTTAGCTTGTAGAGGCCTTTTTCTGAATGCTAGGAGGGGGAGGCATCACAAATCAAGTGGTTAGTTCCTGCCCTCTGCTGCGTGTACATACCTTGGACTCACATGAGTGCATAACTTAATAGGATAGAAGCATGACTCACAAAAAAGAGCCCAAACTATCTCCAAGAATTGGAAGCTGAATTAGGTGCACTATGTCACCGAGTGATGGCTGGGCAGAATTAATGGATATTTTCTAGTTTCTTTTGCTATGGCACGTATTCACCAATATCTTTTCGAAGTGAGTGTTGAAAAGGACTTGTAGCTCCCTTCTTGTTTTTGTGAATACAACTTTACAATGGCTTGCCTGATGGCTAGCCTACCTGAGTATTGTTCAGATGCTGGTGCGATTAGGTAGTTAAAAGAAATGCTTGTAATCCTTGTATATGGAAGAAGGCCCCAAAGTGACAGCTTCCTTAGAATAAGTAGATCAGATGGCCCTGTATTTTCCCAGAAAAAATATCTACTGAAGAATGACATTGATTATTGCAGTGGATGTCTCCTCAAGAGCTTACTCATCAATATCATGTACTGAAGCAGCAAACATCAGATGTTACTCAGCTTGCTATTTGCGTAGGCACCAGCAGCTCTTAGACAAGTGAATGATTCTTTTTATATACATGAGGGGTGGGTTCAGAATTAAGCCTTTAATGGCTGTGTTGAAAATGTAACTTTACCCTGGAGAATGGCTGGAAACCGGCATGCTGTGTTTCAAGCTCAGAATATTACTCGAACTTTTTTCAGGATCAGCAAAAATTAGTTTGTAACAGTACATTTAAACAACCTTGTTGCCTACTGGCCTTAGAATTGTTGTCCTTCCATAGGAAGGTCAGCTGTTTACCCACCTGGAGTCTCTCTCCATGTAAATTTATCTGTGCAGTTTCAGTTTCTTCTGAAAGCTTTGTCTGAAACAATTGTGCTTTATGAAAATGCTATGTGTAGAAAATTCAGCATCACCTCAGGTGTTTGATTTAAGGAATGGATATTAAAATTATCACTTGTAGTAAACTATAATTCAGTAATTGAACCAGCAGGAAAATAAAAAGCTAGTGAAAAACATTTTGATTTTAATGGCATTCTGGTAGAGAAAAATAGTTTTTTTTTAAAATGGGTAATCTAGAGTTTTACTGTTTAAGAGCAAGATATAATCTGCTAATAGGAGAAAAGCACTTAAGCAAAATAAGACTTCAGCCGATGCAGTCTTTAGGGATCTGGTGCTGTAAATGCTGATTGTCTGATTTATGGAAATGTGTATCTTCTTTGTAGCATTAGAAGGGATGATCTTTAATTTTTTCCAGTGCTTTGAAAAACAATTTGGTAATGAGTGCAGTATTGGCAGAGTATTTCTTTGTTATACATTGTGATAAATGTCTCTGTCTTTTCCCCATCACCATCAATAGGCATTTCTGTCCTTAAGGACTGTATGACTGAGTCACTGATAAAAAGATGAGCAGAATGAAAAGATGTATAGCAGCGAAGGTATTTAACAGTGCAGACCTCTTGGATGTCTTTCTGACAGTCATACATATGCAAGTCATACAGGAGGACAAGGTATTTTGTTTCTTTATGATGTTACTGGTGTTTTATCATGTTTCATATAAATGCAAAATATTTCATACACATGATTATGATTATATCTAACATGAGCTTTCTTTGTCATCTGCATGCTTGCTGTCTATTTTGGTATGACGGACTTACGCGGCTTGTTGAGTTGGTAGGCTGCTATACCTCAGAGATGTTGTCTGTCCAGTTAGGGTGGGGGCTGGAACCCTTCAGAATGGTAAAGCTTGGAAGTCATCCCTCCCTGCACCCCGAGATATTCAGTGACATAGTACCTCTCTTCAGTGATGTTGGTCAGTCCAGGGTCACTCCTTGGGAGTACAGGGAATTTAGGTGTTGTTCAACTGACTTGTATATTACTATGTGACTAGGGCATGGCGTGTGTGTTAAGGTAGTGAAATGTGCCTGATCTGGCAAATAGTCTGCTTCTGTCATGACTTGGAGATTGTTAGACAGGGATAATACTCTCCAAACATGGTGGACTGCATGAAAAGCATGAGAATTAATCTGTGAACCTGTTTTGAATTAACATGTGGGGTTTCTCTTGTGTTTTGGTGTTCTAAATACCCTACTACTACATGTGCGTGTGCATGTGTGTGTATGGAGGGTTTTTCCTATATCTGGTGCAGAGAAGGTACAGGGTTTCTCAGTTTTCAGCTGGGGCCAGCCTCCTTGGCTTAGTCTGCAAAGATCTAAGTGTTTGCTTCATGAGGACTCTAATTTTGTGTATGAAGATGGCCCGTCTTGACCACTGTTGACATGGCTTTGTCTCATAGTAAATGCAAATGAATCTTCATTTTACTGTTGTGAAGACTAATGCAAAATTACTTCAGCTTGGCAGTTGTAGGGATGCTCTTGAAGCCAGGTATAGGAAAGTAGTCTTTGTTATTCTCAACCTGTGTTGCCTCAGTGTTAAGCTGGAGCCAGCAAAGCTGTTGACCAGGTATGAGGATGGCAGGTGACTCTAAGTATGAAGATCTGGGGCTAGTCAAGCTAGATGTTTTCCCCATGTGGCAAGGGGAGAAGAATGGGTTGGAGCTGGGACACTGGGTCAGGGGCTGAGCTCTGGAAAGCCAGCCTTGTTACTGCTGCAGCTGCTGGGGCACTGGAGAGATGTGGCAGGCTGGAGAGTGCTGTTTGTCACTTCTGAACACATGGGGCCCCCTGCTGCCTTGCTATCCCTACCCTGCATCTTGCAGCAGTATCCACCTGCCTTTGTCTGAGGCTGTGGTATTGGCAAGATTGGGCAGGGGGAAGGGCTGTTTTGCTGCATGCATCAGCCTTTCTCTAGGCAGCCACCTGATTTGCTCATGCCTATAGTTGACCCCAATGTCAGATTAGTTTCTAGATGTAAATTTGTGTTAAGGAATAACTTCAGTCTTTTAAACGTGCAGTCCATAGATGTCTTTAGAAGGACCTTTGCTGAAAATTGTGCTCTAGAAAGTGTGTGATTACTTGTAATGATCGGTACCCCTGATATCCATAACGGTAATGGCTTGGCATGACCCTTTGAGCAAGTGATTGCACACAAACAAGCCATTGTCAAACTAACTCTTGAAGCAGCAGTTTTCTGAGGAGAGAAAAGCAAAAGCAACCAGCCATTATTTCTGGCTGGAGTTAAAAGCAAAAGTTGCAAGCAGGAGCAGTCTGTGACTCTCAATCTTGGTTCCTGGTCACTTAAAAATACTTACCTACTGCAGTTTCAGAAGGCAAGCCTTGGACCTGCCTGCATGATAATGGCAGGAATTAGGGCTCTGAACTTTTGTTGCCACGCTGAGCAGCAGAGAATGCAGCCATGTGTGGTGTTCGTAGTCTGTTTTGAAAGGCTGCTGGGAAGCTTTCTAAAGCGCGCAGGTCTCCTAATCTTCATGAGACACTACAAGGCAAGCATGCTTTTGAATGTGTTTATTGTAGCTTAAGTACAGTATTTGCTTTTTGGTAAGTCTCAACATGGAATAAGATAGACTGCTCGCCAAAAAAGAGGGAACTTTCATTCAGGTCAGTGCGAAGGTTTTTTGCATGTTACAAGCAAAATACTGTATCCTTGTATAGAAGAAGTATTAAGGCTGAATATAAATTGCTTGGTGATCACTCTGAAAATTACACTGGGAGCTAGTCTTTACTCCTAAAGGGTTATAGTCTGTTCTTTCCCTATGCAACAAGGCTTGTATATATTGCGTTGTTTTGGCCAAGAATACACCCTAGGGACTAGCTGCTACCACAAGATAGCTGCTTTCAGCCTGCTGCAACCACTCTGTTCCTTGCTCACAGCACAGCTTGGGCTGTGCTGCCTGTCTGTCACCTGCCTTGCCCTGCTCTATAAGGCATCCCTCCTGACCATGATCCACTGTCACCTTCCCAGGAGTGCTAAGAAAGATGCTGAGGAGAGTGGGACCTTGGTGTATGGGGATGAGGATGTGCTCTCGGTGGACAGTGCTTTTGCCTCCCTGGCTGAGGATGAAGGTCTGCTTGATGTGTCTGTTGAAGCTTATGCATCTGCAGTGCTTCACCAGCAGGCTCTCATTTCGGTAGGACTGTGAAGGCTGTGGAATAGGGTCTGACTGAAGAATGTTGGCTGGGGCTCTAAAATGGGAAGCAGTACTGACAGGGGCTGAAGGAAGGAATGGGGATTTTGACACTGACCTTCATAAAAATGATGTGAATTTCTTGCTATTGCTAGCCTAGTTTGTCTATAAAGTGTGTTTCATAAATTATTACATTGTATAAAGTATTGGCAGGTAGAAAGGAAGACTACCTGAAACAAGATTAAGCAAAACAATATTAACAGAAAACAACTGTGTATGTGTGGTGTCATGCACTTATGCACACTAACCTTTATCCTGAGTAGATGTGTGTTAGAACGATATGAAATGGCTTTCCCAAATCCTTCTTGTACAGGGTGGCATCTCCCCTGGAGTGCAGGACAGTAGTAAGATCTTTGATTACTAGCTGCTGTAACTACTGCCTGAGGGCTTGGTGCTGAGTGTGCAGAAAATACAAGGTTTTCTTCTTGCTTGAGGCTTTCTAATACTGTGCAGGTCTTTGTACTGTACAGCTATTTCTTTAACTGTGCCCTCAAACCGAAATTAAAATTCAGGGGTAGAGGTATGGGATATCACAGCTTTCCCTCTGCTTTTCTGACACATTTGTCTCCTTTATTAATATGTTGCTTGACATGGCACAATGTCTCTTAAAGAGATTGTGTGACTAATCCACTGTTAGATCATGAAAGTCCTCACCCGAAAGGTTTTTTCTTTTGGCTGGAGGCAAGCACTGGTGCTCTGTTCTCCAGGATCTTGCCACTGGCTTTTGGGAAATACCTTAGGGCTTCAAATAAGTCTGTACTGTGTGCTGGAGCTAATTCTACTGTGTCATAAACCCTTAAATAAGAAATATCCTCTGAGTTTTGGAGAGGAGCTTGATGAGTGGCTGACTTCAGGCTGACTCTGCTGCCTGCTGAGTGCCCTGAGGACACAGACTAGTTAACTTTTACTGGCAAGGGTGTGGGAAGATGGATGTGTGTTTCATTTTCAGAGCAAAATCAATGCTGTTTGAGGCTTACTGCTACAAATATACTTTGAATCTCAAACAAGAACAGGCAAGAGCTGAGGAATTAGCTATCTGAGAAGGGCTGATGTCTCTGTCTGCTTAGCAATAGAATTGGAGGCAGTTATCCCCAACCCTTTGGGTGGGTACGTAATCATCTTCCAAGTACCTGTGTTGAGATATCAATTGAAGGGCTCAGTGAGCTCTTGTGTAAGAACTGCTTTTTCTCTAGTTTACTTGGATCTGGTGTGTTAGAACAAGAGGGAAATTTGGTTTTATCGTGCCTGTGACAGTGCGTTTTGTTGAGTCTGACTGTACTGCAGTTGCTGTCTGTCTCTAGAAATCAGCTGACATTGCTTTCGTATCAAGTTTGGTTTCTCCATACCTTTCTGTGGCAGTCTTTTTTGTTGTTGCTAGTTTTGTTTGTTTGTTGGTGTTTATTGTTTTGTTTAGGGGGGTTTCCTTTGGTTTGTGTGAGGGGGTTTTCTGTGTATGAAAGGAGACATGGCCTTCTGTACGGAGAAACCTTTCTTGTTTTGTTGGTGACTTAGCGGTGGTGATCTTCAGGTCAAGTTATTGCGGCTTTTGTACTATGCTTTAGCTGATGTGTTACAGAATGCTGAAGACCTGTTTTGTTGCAGATGCTGCTGCACAATATACAGCATAACTGGTGTCACTTGCCTGCAGTGCATTGGGCCTAATTCTGCACCTGCCATAGGACTTTTAGAATAGCCCTATGGCCTAAAGGGCTTGCTCCCCGCTGTAGCTCTCATGGGTGTGAAATCCAGAGGTAGTAGCAGTCCATATGCTGTTAAGGATTAGTGTTCCTGTAGCTTGGCTGTGCAGTCTATATGCCTTAGCTTTTTATGCACCCCTGAATTCTTCCTTTGCTGAGCAGTCCTATGCTGTATGCTCTTGTGATATATCAGTAAGAGCTAGTGGGACCTTGTGCTGAGAAGGCAAGTGAAAGGAGCATCATGAAGGGGAAGAGCTTAGCACAGGGAAATGCTCAGACTTGGTATTCAAGAAACTGAGTCATACAGGGACAACTCCAGTCTTCTGTGGGGGTTCTGTGCTTGCAACAGGAACATGGCACAGAGGAGAACAGTTTGTCTGTGTTTGTCAGCTGCTAGTTCAGCAGCCTTTGTGGAGACAAAGGCAATATGAAATAATTGATTCCTTCCACTTATCCTGTAGCCTGTTATCTGAGCTTAATGTGTATACTGAGCTTGCATTGCCTCTCAGCAAAGCAAAATGTATTGCAGCTTAGAAACACTTGGTAGAAAAGCCACCTTTAAATTCTGGGAAAGTCTGAATGCTTCGAATACATAAACTCTTCTCTAAAACTGTAACTTTCAAGAAAATACAGAATTTTGGATAAAAAAGATGATTTTTTTTTTTCATGGAATTTTTAACTTTCTGATCCATTGAGTGATTTTTTTTTCTATTTTTTTTTTTCTTGAGACAGTTTTTTGCCCAGCTGTGCTCATGAATTCCAAGGGAGTGCTACTTCCTCGTGAGTCCTGGCAGCACTCTGTAGTTGGCTTTAGTAGTCTTCTTTACAGGTGTTATGCTAGATCCTTTGATTTAATGGGCCCTTGTGGTGATAAATATCAGTTTCTTGTTGTGAAAGCCAGAGCTTTCTCCCAAATGGCTTGGTGCTTAGTGGCTCCAAAAAGGTACTTTTCCCTGCATGAAGGCCTGTCAGGCGATGTGCCTGCAGTGCTTCATGTGTTGAGGGCTGATGCCAACCTGTTGAAGTTTAACCATACCAAGTGCAAGGTCGTACACCTGGGTGGGAGCAATCCCTGGCACAGCTACAGGTTGGGCAAAGAAGAGATTCAGAGCAGCCCTGTGGAGAAGGACTTGGGGGTGCTGGTTGATGGAAAAATGAGCATGAACCGGCAATGTGCTCTTGCAGCCCAGAAAGCCAACCTCATCCTGGGCTGCATCAAAAGGAGTGTGACCAGGAGGTCAAGGGAGGTGATCCTGCCCCTCTACTCTGCTCTCCTGAGACCTCACTTGGAGTATTGTGTGCAGTTCTGGTG